>JAECUM010034812.1:0-50537 GCA_016617855.1 Megalonaias nervosa
TCCCAAGACAAAAAAAATACCACAAGGGCGACGAGACTCAGAAAGGCATTTTCGCAGACTACGTGGATGCCTTTCTAAAACTGAAAAAAGATGCCAGTGGCTATCCTTCCTGCTGCCACACTCACGAAGACCAAAAGAAATTCAAAGAGAAATACTGGGAGCAGGAATGCATCAATTTAGACCACGTAGAGAAAAACGAAGGAAGGCGATCGTTTGCCAAAGTGATGTTGAATTGCTTGTGGGGAAAAGTGGCACAACGACCGTGTTTACCCAAGACGGAGTATTTGACAGAACCTTCCCGCTACTTCCAGATGATTCAAGACAAAACCAAATACATGAATCACGTGGACGTCGTTCGTGAGGACTTGATCTTAGTCAATTATGAAGAAGAACTGGACTTTGTAGAAGCCAACGAATTTGGAAATGTCATCATTGCAGCCTACGTGACAGCCAATGGTCGCTTAAAATTGTACGAAGCTTAACACCAATTAGGAGACTGTGTGCTGTATTTTGACACGGACAGTTGCATCTACATCGATCGCCTGGGTCAACAGCACCCTGTCATCGAAGGAGACCGTTTAGGAGCCTGGACGGACGAGCATCCCGAAGACAAGATTCTAAGTTTCGCAAGTGGCGGTCCCAAAAATGACGGCTACGAATACCGAGACTCTCAATTATCGCACCAGTCGACTGGTGAACTTTGGCGTCTTGAAAGAAGCCTTGCAGTCTGGACAGGATTCAAATTTTAAAGTGACCACCCACGAACCGCACAAGATTGTACGTTTACAAACAATAGATTTCATAATGTAAAAACAACTTCTCTACAGAAATTTCCCATGATATCGAGACTCCTTGAAATAATTTTCTGTCAAAGTGCTTTGTTATGATAATTAGCCTTCTGGCAAAGATTAAAGCAATATATATGCTGCTCAGATAGTGACAGTTAACTGGTCATAATCAAAAGTTGCAGAATGAAAAACAGAGAAAGCACTTCAAATTAAATTGGGTTTTGGTGGATTCTGCAGGTGTTATATTTCTTCAGTTCACATCTTTCTAAATGCCAATTTGATTCAAGTATTTTTAAAATTTTTAACTACTGAATGAAACAGAACAAGACTATTAAAACAAATCATACTCGGGCCATGCATGTAAGGCATACAAGTTAAGTACAATCAAGGTTGTATTAAATATGCAATCATGTTATAATGTAAATAAGAGGGAAGAAAAGAGAAAACACCAAGAGACACAAAATAAGAGAGAGAGAGAGAGAGAGAGAGAGAGAGAGAGAGCGGTGTGTTTGTCTGATTTGGATTTTTAACGTAGCTTTAACAATTTTTCAGTTATATCACTACGATGTCTGCAGTGTGGCAGTTTATAGTGAAGTCTAGCACTGGGGCATAATGCTGCAGACATGTAGCATGATGTCCCACCCAGTGACATTATCCTGACACCAGGCCGACCAGTCCTAACACAAACCTCTTAATGCTGAGCATCTAGTGAGGGAGCTGTTAGTACCATTTTATAAGTCTTTGGTATGACTCGGCCAGGGTTCGAACTCGGGACCTCCCACATCCGAGGTGGATGCTCTAACCACTAGGCCACCAGAGCGGTAGAGAGAGAGAGAGAAATAGAGAGAGAGAGAGAGAGCATGGACTATCTACACATTACAAGTCCAAGGAGTATCCAAACAAAAGTGATCAATGACTTAAATGAACACATTTTTTTGATATGATTAGCAAAATATTTAAGAGTCACAAACGGATATCAGCATAGGTAGCTTATCCAGTTTCTAATCTGTTCACAATTTTGTTAACACATATGCTTGAATTTTTCGCTAGTATTTTGTCTTATCTGTCATTAAATGTCGATATTTTAAAGCATTTAGTCATATGTAATAATATTTGTTAATCAAATTCAGTCTAGCCTCCCTGAAGAATTCACATGAAAGAGGTAACAGAATTAATCACACAAAACATTATTTTGACATTTTGTGCATTTTCTTTCTTCATATGGAATGTTAGTACTTTCAAACGTTTGAACAGGTAATTTATGGTTTGACATCCTAAAATAGGCAACTACACTTTCTTTGGGAATCTGATTAAATATCTTCCATTTGGGTACCTGTTTCATAAATAGTACAATTTTGTATGTGGATGACTGTTCTAGAAACAGATAACAAATGTTATTTGTGTTAATCACAGAGCACGGTTTTAATATAATTCCTTATGGTTATAAATTGTATTATTTAATGATACATCATATCATCCTACATTTTGAAGATCTGTCTTGATATGCAGTTTTAATTTATGCTCCAAATGTCACACGCTTCAAAGATTCTTTTATCCATGACTGTTACTGTTTACTTGATTGTTCATTGGAAGTGATAGTCAACACTGAAGAGTTTCCCACTTGAGTGTGATAAATCAGTTTCCAAAAAGGCCTATACCATGTTTTATTCCTTAATCTCAAATGACTTCAAAGTTGTAGAGCAAAATGTGAAGTGTAATGAAAAAAAAATATATTTTGAAACTCAACATTGACCTTGAAAATAGCAACTCCAATCTGCCATGTGAAATGCTTTGCAAGGATGATTTACAAGTATCCTTACTTAATCTCAAATGGGTTCAATGTTATAGAGCAGAAGGGAAGTGTGACTGACATGGAATTTCAAAGATCATAGTCAAGGGCACTAATTGAATGGAATCAACTACATGTTAGCATGGCAAGAATGCATTTAAAAATTAATTTGCTACCATTTTGACATACTCTTATAATATCCAAGTTCCAACCTGAATTATCTGATCATGCACTAAGACACAAGATGCATTATTAGAAAAAAGTATAGATGTATTCAAGCAACTGTGCTGGTACATAAATCATTTGAAGTGTACATATGTTGCCTTGTACTACATTTCTTAACTGAAATCAGTCTGGGATGAAGAAATAATAAGGAACAGACAAAAGAAAGAGCTTTGTTTTCTTCTAACCTTTTTAATTCCTAAGAAATTAGAATAATTAGTTAAAAATCAAGGAAAAAATATAAGCTGTCAGGTTTACAAACACAAGTTCAGGGACTCGTACTGTACTGCCTGAGGTGAATTTCCAGGAATCCAAGACTGTTTCTTCTTTTTAAATGCAGTGTTGAAAACACACCTGATATTTTTGAATTATAAAAGGATTTTCATGATGGCCATGGAATGTATGATCAACAGTATTTTCATTCTGAACCAACTAGATATTGTAAAACAATTTTGGGTGAGGACCCCATGTCAGTATGACCATCCATTAAGGACAAATAGCAGTAATAAGACTTCTGGATGGCTGTCATAGTGGCAAATTTGAATGTCAAATTGGCACCATTTTTATTTGGACCAAGTAGAAATGAACAGAAGTCTTACAGTGAAACCCCATGTTGATTAGACCATCTGCTCAGGTGGAGTATACAGTCTGATCAAGCAGCACTCAAAGCACCTATCAAACTATGGAAAGAATGGGATAGCTCAATTGGTTCAGTGCCCAACTCAAAGATGTTGGGTTGCAAGTTGAAACCCCAGTGCCAATAGTACATTTCAAGTACCCTGCAAAAGGTTTACTTAACATTTCCTGGTCAAAAACAAACCAAGACTTTGTCCGGTTTTTCTGGCAGCATGAGAACCCTGATTATCAACATTTTTTCATTTGCTCAGAATGAAGTTCATCCAAGATCTTGATGATATAAGCCTGCATTTGCTCAAAAATACAGCTTGCAGCTATTCAGCATGGTAACACAACTGTTGACAGAGAGAGGCTTTTCCAAATCATATGCTTACTTGGCCTTATGGTCAAGTGAGCGAAAAATACCACTGTCCTTTGTATACATGTTTCCAACAGGTATTTACAATACCGATTTTGATATCAATTCAATAAAATAGATAAAAATCCAGCACAAAAGAAAAACATTCTTCACCCCTTCCATCAAGGTTCTGAAATAGTATATCTACTGTGTAGAATTTTAGTACATATACAACTTTCCCCGACAAATCTGTATTGCACTGGTTTAACATCCTCTCTGACCTGTCTCCTTTCACTTCTCTAAAAGAATACTTTAAGACTTTGAAGCAAATTATTAATCAGTAAATTATCTTTAAGATATTTAAAGCTATCCAGCTCTACTACAAGACATAAAGCAAAGTTCTTAAAAGACAAAAACAAAATATTCACATTTTAAAATCTAGTTTCTAAATGGCATATCTAAAACAGATGTTTATTCATTTATGCTGCATCATCTAATATTCCTAAAGAACAAAAAATTCTGACTATCTTCTTAATGCTATTCTTTTGCAATTTATAATGAAAACACTCGATACAAGTTTCTAGGTAAATGAATCTATAATTTCTAATTTCAATTATCAATTTAGAGAAATTAAGAAAAGAAACTTTTACAGACAAAAAAGAGAGTCCAACAAAGGGACTGACACTCTACTGGCTGAAAAAAATAATTTCCAGAAATCCAAGGCCAAGTAATGTTATTAATTGCTGCTTGCTGAAACCATTCCAATATTCTTGAGAGATAAGATTTTCAAGACCACTGAAATGTGGTGGCAATACTGGAGATCCAAATGGCACTATCTTCTTTTAACCAATTAGATCATGGGATTAACGTTTATATAAAGTTTCATGGCAATCATCCAAATAATTTAAGAGTAGTGATAATAAACTTGTGCTAATAGATGGATGGACAACAGACAAGAGACCATCCCATTAGCTGTTCTGGTCTATGACCAGTAAAGCTAAAAATGCACAGACATTTTATATACAGGCTTATAATAAGCTCTACTACAATTTGGAATTCTTAATATTAACTATAAATTTGTTAACAGGACAATCATGCCCCGACCCAATCTCTGAATGAGTATCGCAAGTAGAAAAAGCAATTATTTCAATTTGGGCATCATGTATGTATGCACATAAGCTTGCAAAAGAATAGACACAAATGGACATGTAAGTTGGATTAAATATGGTGTGTGTGTGATTTGGATTTTTAACATAGCTTTAACAATTTATCAGTCATATTGCTATGATGTCTGCAGTGTGGCAGTTTATAGTGCTGTCTAGCACTGAGGCATCATGCCCCAGACATGTAGCATAATGTCCCACCCAGTCACATTATCCTAACACCAGGCTGACAAGTCCTAACACTAACCTCTTACTGCTGAGTACCTAGCAAGGCAGCTGTTAGTACCATTTTTACAAGTCTTTGGTATGACTTGGCTGGGATTAGAACCCATGACCTCCCACATCCGAGGAGGATGCTCTAACCACTAGGCCAATGGAGCGGTCTGGATTAAATATGGAAAACTAGCTGAAACTGTATGATAGATCATTCCCTTTAGTGTCCTCAAATAAAGTGTGAACCTGTTTATAATACAGATGCAAGTGTGGATTGAGTTTGTTAAAAGAATTGTTTTAAAATAGAAAACACAAAATATAGCCTTCTGTTTACTTAGCATCTATAAATAAAAAAAAGGAAATAGGCAAATTCAAGCTTGATATATCATTCAGTTCATCACAAACAAAAATTTTCAATAATCATGAAATTGTCACATTTTAATAAGGAATTATATTTTGTAAGATTTTCTTGAACAAAAATATTTTTTCAATAATTAACACACTGTTTATGATGAAATATCAATGAACATGTTGGTAAATGTACAAAAGAAATACCAATTAAAGAACTTTTGTAAAAATTCATATTGTTTTCTTTTAATTAGGTTGATGTAATCATCATAAATGCCCTCATAAACTTAAACATAAAAAGAGTAAACTGTGAGGACCTAAATTATTGTTTACTCAGTGGCTAAGCTGACTTCACTTTGACAAATGTTGAAACTTCATTGTCCTTTGATACAATGACACAAGGTAATTATGAGATTGTCTCCAGCCAATTACAATACATGAAAGGTGGTGACCATACAGTAACACTAGGGAGTATGACAACCTTATATCTTGTTAAAATCAGAAACAAACTTTTTGGCCTTTGGCTTTTTTTTAAATTGTTGTTCTAACTCTGCAATGATGTATTTGGAAATAAATAACAAGTTCTAAAAAAAAACCACCCATATTTTTTTCTTTCTTACTGCCAAGTTTCTTTTCTTCCTTAATCCTAATGTAGTGTTCTGGGACAGAACAATTGCAATATGCTGACTCTGTTCATAAATAACATGACATGGAGCTGTATGCAGTCACTGCCTTGTGCTATCAATGAAGAAGTGTATGGTGATGGATACACAGAGTTTAGTGCTTAAAGAGAGGCAACTCAAACATACTGATGCACAAATTTGTGAGTACTGCAGGCCAACTTAATTTATATAAAAAGTGTGCCATCAATTTATTAATTTCATTTCACTTCTTACAATGATCCATTAATATTAAAATCTGTTGTTTTGTATAGGACAAAAGAAATTATAATTCTCATGTATTGCTAGCACCCATTATTGATGTAACTCTTGCTATCTCATGTCCTCACTTACAGTTGATGTTTATGAACCCCACTTCCATGAGTTATCAATGGAGAAGCATAGAAAGAGATGAACATCTTTGCCTGATGTTAATAATGTCTGCCAAGTTGCAAGACAACTCATCAAAAGATGTGGAATTAGTGCCACATACAAACACCAGAAAAAACCTCATAATATTTTTATTTCTGAACAATATGCACATGTCCATCTGATGTCAATAATATTTGCCAAGTTTTAACAATGTCTATGAAAAGATGCAGGAGTAGTTGCACACACATTTGTTTTATGTACAAGACTTCCGGATATGACTAATGATCTTTGCCATTGCCAAGAGCATAACTGAACAAACGGAGATAAAACCCAGTTAAAAAAAACCCATATCTACAGAATGGAATTCCAATATCCTATTTAACAAAATAGAAACATTAATCCTAAATGTTTAACACACAAATATCTTTTCTATACACTACTTTAACTCCATGTTTAAAATATTGATATTTTTCAATTCAACAAAATGGAGACAAAAATCCAATAAAAATGAAACAAAATAATTACATTTATGTTTTTTCTATTAAAGTTTTGAAAGAGCATATGAATAACAAAATAATAAAATTTCAAAATCAATGAGAAGAAAAAAATGGAGACATAATCTGGTACAAATGAAAAACATTCTAATTTTCTGAAGTACATGGTACTAAACTGCATTATCTAAATACAGAATGTCAATATTATTTCAACAAAACGGTTTTAAAAATTATTGTAAAATATAATAACTATGATGCCATATTATGTACAAGTTTCTAAACAGCATCTTTACAATATGGAATTTAAATTTTCCTTCAGCAAAATGGTGGCAAAGATCCAGTACAAATAAAAAATACACAATGATGATTTTAAACAGCATATCTATAACATGACATTTTCAAAATCACAACTAAATAAAGTGGAGACAATTTCAGAATTAATGAGAAACATGACTGTTTTTGTATGTACAAGTCACTAACAATAAGATATTTTTAATTATCAGTTCAATCAAAATGCTAAAAAAAATCCTTTACAAGTGAAATAATGGTTTTAAAGTTTAGTTGCTAAACAGCATATCTACAGTAAAGAATGTTAGTAACTAGGCAAATCTCCTGCATAAACCAATACAAACATAGCTGAACATCCTTTACAACCATTTTTTTTTTTTGGATTCTCTAAAGACAACTGCAAGACTTGGATACAAGTTCTGGCAGCATACTGCATCCAATGGAATGCTGTCCACCAATGCAAGTAGAATATTCAGACAAGTCCTTCATAAGACAGGACAGTAATATATACAAATTTAGAACAAATCAAAACCACACTGGATAAGTATTCTCTCCTTTCTCCTTCTTTGTTATTCTTTACAAAACCACAACAATACTCTGATACAAGATTCTAAATGTTATCTCACATATGAGCTTATTAACAATTAAATCACCTGTACAAATAAAAAACCATGCTGCTATAGATACAAGTTTCTGAACAGCATATAAACAGTACCAAATCTCAACTATAAAGGCACCTAAATGAAAGCAACTTTTCTTCACAACTCAATATCACTACTATCTACTTCTTCAAAAATCAAACTTACGTTTTGATACAAGTTTACTATCAGTGTTGTAGACAACAGACAAACATTCAAGGACTGACAAAACCAAAAGTCTTTTTAAAAAATGCTGAACTTTCTTATATGGTACAGAAATCTAATCAAGTCATCTACATATGCAAAGAAACACACCCAGCAAATTTTCATTAACTATGTAAAATATATTTTTTTTTGTGCTGGCAAGGTTTATGCCAAAAAAGGAGGTGTCAGTCCGTGAAAGTACCCCTTCCCTACCAAAAAAAAAAACCTATAAAAAAGCAAAAATCTAGAAATCTTTCAATGGACTAAGAATCTTTGCAGGTCATTAACATATTAATAGAAATATGGCTGCACAATGTATATAAATCAATATTTAAACATTTTGTTTGTCCCAAATTGTTTTTAGCCCAAGATACTGATGTAGAAACAAATAGGATATACCTCCCACTGTAGTGCAGCATAAAAATCAACTTGTATTTTATATAGCAGTTTTTATACAGCATATTTTCAGCAGTTTCAATTCTTTGTGCTTCAATGAAGTAGGCAATCTTTCTGTACAAATCAAAGAAACATGAACAGACTGAATATTGTCTCCTTGCTACTTCTTGCAATCTGAACACAACCATGATATACTTCAAAATATGCAAAACTTCTAAACATATCTACAGGTCAGAGGAATATACAGGACCAAAAATGTGTTAAACAAAAGTGTTTAAAATATCTCTGTCAACATTCTTGAATACTGTATCCTCCAACATCATCCACCATATTGAAAGATTCAGTAGCTCTTCTTTTACATATGCAGGATATAAAGACAATGCTTAGTTGAGTGTTTCATCTTCATTCCTGTCCTGGAAAACAAAATATATTTTTTTATAGAGATTTCTGCATTAAAGTGTTTGGAAACCTTTGTTTCATCTGATGAGAATTGCTGACACTGAAAACTGAGTTAAATTTTCACAATACTGCACCTGAACATTATTGTTTTTGCATATTAAAGTTTGAAAGGTCTAGAACTTCTTCAGGCTTTTGAAAAGGTCCCATATTCTTGACACTTTTTTGGAGCACAAAACTCAAGGTCAGGCCCAAAATCCCAAAATCTTGGAGTGCTCTACATGTATGAAATTTATTATGCTGATACAGCAACCAAAGTTAAAAAATCCTCCCTAAAGTTATTTGATGATTGATGAAAAGGTCAACATTTTCTGACTTGTAGCTTGAACTTAAGATCTGTGTTCTAAAAGTTTCAAGAATACAGGGACTGACCATGAAAATAAGATAACCCAGACCTTTTTTTTTCAATTTTGTTGCTATTGTCTGCTTTTTCATACTGCTTTACAATTTCAATGGATTTACCAAAAAGGCATTCACATCTCAAATAGATAATTATTAGTAAGTTTCAACCCTTAAAGTTGATTAAAAGATCCTCATTAAAAGGAAAAAAAAAATTAAAAACAAAACAAAAAAAATAAAGTGAATACTAGGGCCTGCATGTTAAGCCCACTACTGAAGCATTTCTGTAAAATATGTCACCTTGACTCCAAGGTCGAAATGTTGAGCAAGAATGCAACAGAATAAATTTGTCTTAGCTTCATAACGATTCATGGAATGTATAAACAAAATCCACCCAGGGGTTTAGGAAATATATGCAAATACATAAACTTGAAACATAACCAAAATGCATATTTTCTATGACTGTGACCATGACCAAATGTCAATGGCATGAGAATGTACGTCACAGAATAAACTGTCTTAGCTTCATAATAAATCACTCTACACAAGAACAAATCCATGAATGAATTTCGTATATACTGTATGAGCAAATGAAAATTTTTCCAACAACTGTTAACGTAAATTTTCTTAGATTCTGACCCCAAGTTCATGGGGCAACAAGCAAGTGTTTCACAAAAAAATTGACTCAGCTGCATAATCATTCTTGCCAGTTATGATGAGAATCTATCAAGGAGTTTAGGAAATAAAGTAAAACCTATTATAAGAGATCACTCCTTCTGTCTCCACAAAAAAAGCAGTCTCTCAGATGGGTGGTCTCTCACAACAGGTTTAGGCAGAAAGGCAAGGCCAGTTGCAAGGTCAAAATTCAAACAGGTTTACAAAACGGGAAAATAACCACAATGACTGTACATGTATTTCATTCTATAATCATAGATTTAATCTCAAAATAAATTATATATCAATAAAGATAAACATCAATAATAAAACATGCACATTTATATTTCTGAAGATGTTAACATGTCAGTGATAGTTATAATAATGACCACAGCAGTTCTGATCAGGCCTTTGGTGAATGAGGAATATACACATACCAAATAAATCAAGAGACAGATTCTGAAATACTTAACCCAGAAACATGTAGTTTTTGGGGATGGTGAATATAAAACTAATTTTAGTGATGTAATACTTACCTGTGACTACTGCATGGCTTACTCTTTCCAGGATAGAAATTACCTTCGACTTTATGAAGAGAACTAATCTTCCCATAGGATGACTTTCAGAAAGATCTTAAGTCAACCTTGCATCACTGACCCATGCACAGTAGTTCTCATACTTTTATTTTCAAGGACATAGACTACTAGTGGGACATCTATGTGGAGTGGGAGCAAGGAATATGGCAATAGCAATAGGTAGGTATTATAGCATTAGAATTAATCTGGCTCACCCCCCCCACTATATTTCAATATCGCTAATATGTCATCTGTTGCTATTGCATACCCAAAATGTGTCCAAGGTCTTTGTTGATAAGTGGGGAATCTTTAGTGTTTGGTACAATAGGAAACGTGTTAATCCTAGCTGTCTACTATAAAGAGTTGTAATGCAGCCATACCCAACACACTTAAATATTTTACTGGCTCAGCCAACAGTTTGGATTCTCACTTTGCCAACCACATCAGGTATTTCCTGTTGCAGAGACCAGTATCTCACTTCAAATGCCAAGATGAAATCTCTCATGTATCTTATGGTCTTGAGCAAAAAATAAAGAACCTGTAATAGTTCTTTTGAGAACCTTACCCTCAAGACTATTTTCTTGCTCCCCATGATGTCAATGAGATGATGGAGCAAACTTCATGCTCTATCTATAAAACAAGGCTGTATACAGTTCAATGGTCTGGGTGTGTTTTGGATTTTTAACATAGCTTTAAAAAATTTTCAGTAATTATAAGTGTCTCATTAATTTTCAGTAATTATAAGTGTCTCATTAATTTTCACTTTGTATTGTAGGGAAATAAATTGTCATTTGATTTTACTCAAATTATTGGTTTCAGTTTCTTTCTGTTACATATATCAAGACCTAGAGTTTTAACACCCGAGTAGATGGCAGCTACTCCCATGACTATGGTGCAGAGGTTTGGCCAAAGAGGCAGAGCACAAAGCTGGAAAACATCCACATTCAAACAGAATGGGAGGGACTTCCTTTGAGGAAAAATAGGGATTTTTAGGTATGATTTCTGAAGGTCAATGGTGGCCCCCAGTCACCAGACCTTATGGCATTTCTGAGGATATTGTCTCTATCTTGAAAGGTTCCCCCCTGCAAAAACTTGGTTAAGGAAGAAAGGTTTACGATTAGTCAAAACTTTCCACCTTTCCAGGAGTAGAAGACCTGAGACTGGTTGTTGAACACCATCTCTACTGCACCCTTCTGCAAATGGGATTGCACCTCTTCCTTTAACTGCACTAAATTCAACTGGTGAAACCAAACAGGATTGGAAGGAACATGAGCACACCATAGGAGAGGGAGCGAGTCCACGACTGACCCCCCACCTCCTTAGGTAATGGGGGTGGGCCTGCAAACTTCCCCTGACCCTTTCCAGTTCCCCCTTCTGGAGCATGCCTAGATGATATCGCAAGTGCTTAAGCACAGCAGGAGACAGAGAATCCTTCTTTGCAATTGGCATGTGAGGCTGTGATAACAAGAGACCTAGACTTAGGTTCTAGGGCCTCCAGTGTCTTGAATGGAAGGCAGGTCCAGGTCACCAAAGAAATGCCCTCAAGCATTAGTTTCTGGGGCCTCTGGTGTCTTGAATGGAAGGCAGTTCAAGGTCACCCAAGAAATACCCACTAATGTGACTCTTCAGTATCCAACATGGGAGGTATAAGGTGCCAGGCAGGAGTGTGAACCCTAAAGATAGCTGCTGAAACCAGAGGTCTCAATGTAGAGGGGGTCCTTGACCACTCCTTTTCAAGCCTAGCAAACACCTAGCTAATGTAGAGGGGATCCCTAACCACTCCTTTTCTAGCCTAGCAAACACCTGGCCCCCATTAAATCTTTCAGAAGCTCCCTGACCATTGCCAAGTGGTGGAGCAGCAGGAGATCATTGCAGGCGAGCAGTCTCTGCAAACTGGAGAGAATTTTAGTGTCCTATGAGCTCTGAGTTGGATTGTCTGTCAGGGTTTCATGGGCTTTATTTTTCTCCAGCTAGACTGATACCATATTCTCCTGGGTCCCAGAGGTGCACTTTTGATCCAAAAAGCTAAGACTCCTCCTCTGAGACCCAAGGGACTTAGAAAAACCTCACAATTCTGATGATGAGGAAAAAGTCACTTCCTCTTCTCCTTGTAGGTTCACCTGCTCTTTGCGAGGTCCCAGACATTGTTAGACCAGAGACAACAGATGGGACAATTATTTGTCTGTTTACAACTGATACATGTGGCAGGTAGGGTGGGTGTCACGGGGACTTTTCTATGCCCACACCTCCCTCATTCTACTCTGACACTGCTGTAACGAAAAACTCTGAAAACAAGAACAGTAATCGTAATCTTGTATAAAATATATGAGGACTGGCATGTAACTCGACATCAACACAGATTAAAACAGCATTACTTTAACTGCCCAGTTGTATCTTATTAAACAGAAGCAAAATAACAATAATACTTCATGTTTCAATCCCAATGATATCAACAATACCTTATTCTGAGATGAAAAATAATAAAAACCAGCAAAGTAATATGGAAATACTAATGCTATGAATAGAAGGGACCTTGGAGTGCATAGGATAGTTTTCATGTACAAATTAAATGTGGCATACACCTGCCTAATATATAAATTTATAAAAAATAAAATACATGAGTTAGGTCAAAAAGGTCCATATTCTTGATGAAGCATATTAATGAAAAACATAATAATATCGTTCACTTGACCTGACAAGTCAATGGAAGCTGACAGTATAAACAGTTTATGCACCCCAACCACAAATTTATCGTTCATTTTTCACGTCTGAAGGCCATTTTTGACAGCACACAATGCCTACAATGCAAATGCAAGCCCTTTCCATGGGTGATAATTTTGAACAATGTTGTGTACTTAATAGCTTGATGCAATTCAAAATAGCTGTCATTCATGCAGTTTTTGAGATATTCTACTTGTCTTGAACCCAAATGTCTAATGCCATCTGTGACTAGCTCTGTTTCCTAAACAACAATTGGTATTTCACTGGCTACGTACTGTGAAGTGACTATGGAAGGTGTACATGCCTCACATCAATTTCAAGAACAAAATTTTGAAACACCTAAATCACAAAAATATCCATATCTTTAATTATTAAACAATAATGCAACAAAAAGTCACATCATAGCCTTAAGTTGAAAAATTTGTTAGCGGCCAATTTACGAACCTGTCCCCTACCACCATAGTGACTATAAGAATTGAAAGGTGTACGTTACCACTGAACATAAAACTGAATATAAATGCTGGTTAGAGATCTCTGTCAGGGAACACACCAAAATAATTCACAATGAAAAACCCTAAAGCCTCAAGTGGAGTGGGGGGGGGGAAGCTAAAAAAGCAAGGTCATTGAAAACTAACCTTAATTGTAAAAAATTCAAAATAGCTAATACTGCTAACGAAAAAACCCCACTTGATATGAGGGTAAAAAACACTCAATAAACATGATAAACATTTTAGAAATGCTTAATTCACAAAGAATGACACACGTGGAAGTGATTTTCTGTAGAGTGTAAATTTTAACACTGAACAATGTTGACAACTGGAAAACAGATGAGGATTACTGTGCATGGGATACTGTTGCAAGGTTGACTTAGATCTTTCTTGAAGTCACTCTATGGAAGGATGAACTGAGGTGCTGTTTACTGATATTGAAAAAATAAAATTGTTTTATAAACAAAGGTCAAATGCTCAGTCCCATGATATCAATGAATTAACTCATTAAACAAAGGGCATAACTGATGTGCTGCAATTGTAACATACAAGATCCCTGACAGTGGTACTTTCAGCTTGGTGTTTAATTTAAATAATTATAACATAAAAATGCAACGAACAATAGGAATCTTTTTTAAGACTTTAATTTGCTAAGAGTCAAAGACCTCAATCACCCCTGGCATTATTTATTAACTCCATAGACAATGTACTTGATGTACTACAGTGCAAATATTTCTCATTTTCTCAGGACATCATCTGCATTGTGCTGGGTTTTCATAACTGGTAAAGAAACAATACAGATCTCTGAACTATGTATATCCATGACCATATTTGAGATTTACATGAATTTGCCACTACAGTAGTGGTAAGTGTTGCATATCTCAGTCTGCTCTACAGTCTACGGTCAGTAACAATAAATGCTTACCTGTAGGTTTAAGGAAACCAGCACCAAGATTCAACTTCTATATAATATTTTTCTTTTCATCTGGGTTCAGACATAATTCAGAGATTGTGGTTACAAAGTATTAAAAATAATTAAGTAGTGTTTATATCTAGTTTTGTGATGATTTTGTTCATAACAGTGCTGAAACATATTTTGCATAAGAACTGTGGTCACTGGTCCTGTTCAGAAGTTAAATGATATATGATCAGTGCATAACAATTTTGGTGGTTGCTCACTTTTCAAATCAGGTTTGACTGTATATGCAAATAACTTTAACCAAAACCATAATAAACCATTGACTATGTCTTGCTTAACACTGATGTGGGCTTAAAAAATTAGAACAAGAGTCCCTCAAAGGGATCTGCACACTGTCTGAAAAGAATTTCCAAAACTCTGAGATGAGACTGTTTCATCTTTTTCACTGCTGAGTGTTTAAACCATCTCAGATATTCTTAAGTGATAACAAAAATTTCAAGGTGGTAATTATGGTGGCCATATTGTATGTCAGATTGGTACTATTTTTTATGAAAACCCTATGTTCATATGACTTTCAATACAGGAGGAATAGTGCTAATCCTTTGTAACCATAATCGCTGTGTTGAATCTGCAGGCTGAGTTCACAAAAAAATAAAGAAAAGGTTGAGTCTGGTTACCAGTTTCATTAGATTTATAAGGCAAAGTTGCATGCTGATAGAATGTAAACCAGAAATGTCACAAACTGCCACTGTCATGCTAAAGTCGTCAAAATCCCTATTGCGATTAACCATTCCATCTTTAAAGGATTAGCAATCATGGATGCACAGAGTCAGTTCAACAATTCATATTGTTTGTTTATCTTTTGAGAAAACTTGCATAAATGCAGATAAGGCCTTAACAAGAGTCTCTCAAATGGACAGACACTCTACTGGGTGAAAAGAACTTCCAAGAATTCAAGATAAGATCATTTCTTCCTTTTACCTGTCGAATGTTTTAACCATCTCTGATATTCTTTGGCAACGACAAGATTTTCAAATTAGCTGCTGTGGTACACATATTGAATGTCAGCCTGGCACCATTTTCCTCCAGGACAAAGTAGACATCATTAGAAGTATTTTGGTGAGAACACCACATCATAATGATCATCCATTCATGGGAGCAGTGACAACAAGATTTTAAGACAATCGTGGTGGTGGCTATATTGGAGGTATGACTGGTACCATTTTCATTTAGGACCCACTAGATATCATAAGAAGTCTATCTGTGAAAACCCCATGCTGATATAGCCATCCATTCAAAGAGAAGCAGAGATAACAATACTTTTAAGATGATTTTCTATTCAGGCAGAGCAGCAATAACATGATTTTCAAGATGGCTGCTGTTGCAGCCATATTGGACATCAGATCAGCACCATTTTCATCTAAGACAAATTGGACATAATAAGGTCAAAGGAAATATCATAAGAAGTCTTCTGGAGAAAACCTAACATCGATATGACTTTCTGTTCAAGTTGAGTTGTGACAACAAGATTTTAAGATTACTGCCATGGTGGACATACTGGATGTCAGATTGGCACCATTTTTATTTAGAATCAACCAGATGTCATAACAAGTCTTTCAGTGAAAACGTTATGTTGATATGAACATCCATTCAGGAGAAGAAGCAATAACATTTTCAAGATCGCTGCCATGGCAGTCACATTGGATGTCAGAATGACACCATTTTCATTTAGGTCCAACTAGACGTCATGAGAAGTCTTTTAGTGAAATCCCATGTTGATGTGACCATCAATTCAGGAGGAGTAGTGATAACAAGATTTTCAAGATGGCTGCTGTGGTGGCCATATTGGACATCACACTGGCACCACTCTCATTTAGGACCAACTAGACATTATAATAAGTCTTCTGGTGAAAGCCCCATGTTAATAGATGGCCACTGGGGCACCACAGTGGACATCAGAATGGCGCCATTTTTATTTAGGACCAACCAGACATGAGGAGTCTTTCAGTGAAAACCTCATGTTGATATGACCATCCATTCAGGAGGAAAAGTGATAACATTTAAAAGATGGTCACCAGGGTGGTTGCATTGGATGTCAGAACAGCACTGTTTTCATTTAGGACAAACCAGACATCATAAGAAGTCTTTTAGTAAAACTCCATGTTGATATGACTATTAATTCAGAAGGAATAGTAATACCAAGATTTTTAAGATGGACCTCTGATTGGTGCCATTTTTCATTCAGGACTGACTAGACATCATAAGAAGTCTTTGAGTGAAAATCCCATGTTCATATGACCATCCGTTCAGAAGGAGTAGCAATAATAAGATTTTTAAGCTGGCCACTGTGGCAGCCATACTGAATGCCTAAGCAGCACCATTTTCATTTGGGACCAACTAGACTATGCCATGGATAAATGTTTGTATGTACCGGTAAACTTTCAAGGCAATCCTCCAAGAAATTTAAGAAATGTAGTGTTAACAAACTTGTATTAATGGACCAATGTACAATGAACAACAGACCATTCCAAAAGCTCTTCTGTCTATGATAAGCAGAGCTAAAAATGAAATATTTTCTCACCCTGCTTTCAGATATTTGTCTGTGGAGTTACAATACATAAAGAATAGGTTGAATAAAGTCTTTGTCTTTTTCTGATTTGTTTATTCTATAGTTGTTGTAAAGGTCTGTATTCTATGTTGCTTCATTTTTTTACTGTTACTATAATTGACATAATTTTTTGTACACCATCTATCTATACAAATCATAATTTATTAAATGTAACATTTTTTCATACACAGAACTTAATGATTTTAATCAAATCTTTTAAATGTTTACAAGAAAATTGAATGAGAAGTTTGGCCTGTGACAAAAATAAAAATAAAAAACATAGCTGCATATCATAATAAAAATGAGATTAAAATTATGTGTTGTTTTGTAATTTCTTAAATCTTTGTAAAATTTTTCAGCCTCATATTTTGAAGCTTTCTATCTTTGACTCAATAAAGGACGTTCATGTTTCATATGGCTTTGACAAAATACTGATGTACAATATTGATATGTGAAGTGACAATGTATTATTGTTCTGAAAGACTATTTTTCATGAAATCTCATATGAACAACATTTCATAACTTTGGGTTTAAGTATTTAATTGAGTCACTGAAGAATGAAGATATGAAATATATTTTTATTGCAGCTAAAACAGCAAAGTGTTACTTTATATCAGTTCTTAAGTCTGCAATTCATATGCTAATAAAATTTTAAATAAAAGGTTAAAATGTTTATGACTGATGTATTTTCATGAATAAAGGACAAAATGTATGTAAGGTAATTATGGGTATTTCTCCTTCTTGAACCCAGTTGAATTTCAACCTTGAAAACTGGCACTCCTCTAGGCTTGTTACGACAGATTACCTGTCTTGAGTGACCACTTTTTGTTGGTAGAAGGGGTGGTCTCTCAAGAAAGTTTTACTGTACCAATCTTCACAGTGATCCATAAAAAACTGCAAGACAGGTTGTATTCACAAAATTATGTATTGTACTTCATTTAACTGCAAGACATGAAGGGCAATAACTTCAGCAAACATTATGAGAACACAGTAATTTGTTGATATACACATTTTCAAATGATAGCCATAACATTAAAAAAAGTTTAAAAGTAATACTGCAAGAGCCAAGTGATTTGTCAAAATGCATATCTTCAGATGATGTTCATAACACTTCCCATTTCATGGCAATCCATAAAAAACTGCAAGATTAGTTCCTCTACCAAGACTGTCATACACTGCATTAAGATATTTTACACAATGGGCAGTAACTTTAACAAAGTTGCAGGAGGAAAGTCACTTGAAAATATATGCATCTTCAGGAGATCAACAAACTTAACAAGTTACCAATCCATCAAAAACTGTGGGACTGATTGCAACTGTGAGATTAACTCATCAACTGTATTAAGCCACTAGGCAAAAAGGGCAATAACTCTATGTTTCAAAGCAATCTCTCAAAAAACTGCAGGTCGAGTTGTGCTAACAAGATTAAAAAAGGGCAACAACTCTGACAGAAATTGGGGGGTGCAAAGTGTTTTGTTGATACGCACATCTTCAGGTGATGACCATCATTGTTTACCAAATTTCAGGGTAATCCATCAAAAACTGCAGGACTAACTGCACTAATAAGGCTGTGCCAGATGGACATGATTACCATGTAATCCCACTTCTGTGAGAGGGTATAAAAATTGCACTACCCAAATTCACATTTCCCATAATGACTGGCACTGTGACAATTACTATTTCATAGGGAAATGGTAAGTCAATAACTGTAGCACTTCTCACATTGTGCAAACATTACTGAACCTAATTACAGAACTTAGGTGAAGAAAATACCTTTCTTGAGACAAATTTTCCTTTAATGTCCTTTCTTTTTCTTTTTTTTCTTCTTTCTTCCATTTGCCTTGCTTTGGTCTCCAGTTTTGGTCTGTGCTGGCTCTGATGTTTTCCCTCCCCCATTACTCTTTTCATACTCATTAGCTGCAATGCCACCAGTAGCGCCTCTGGACTCCATAGTTTCTTTTTCAACAGCTGTGCTTGATTGTTGCATGGTTGGTGTTTGTTGATTTGCAGCTTTGAAAAGAAACAAATAATCAACCAAGAGGAATACTAAGATACTTGGCTAATGTAAAATACTTCTCTTGCATCCCACCCTTTGAAAACAAGTCTGCAATAAAATATAGGGCATAACTCTCCTGAAAACAGTTCAATGACTGGTCAACATTCATATTTACTAATGACAATAATATGTAGCAAGTTTCAAAGCAATTCTCTGTCAAGAGTCGTTTAAAGGGATCAACACTCTACTTGGCAAAAAGAATTTCCATTAATTCAGTATAGGACCATTTATTCCTTCTAACTGGAGTGTTGAAACCATTTCTGATATTCTTCAGCAATAACAAGATTTAACTACTGTTGTGGACATTTTAGACATCATGTTGACACCATTTTCATTTAGGTGCAACCAGACATCATCAGAACACTTTAAGTGAAAAGCCATGTTGATATGACCATCCATTCAGGAGTAGAAATGAAGTTTGGTGGGGGAAATAAAACTAATTTTAATCATGTAATACTAACCTGTTGCTACTGCATAGCTAGTACTTTTCCAGGAGGTAAATACACTGACCAAATGATGAAAATTTCGTCCTCTAATTAGAGTGAACCAGAAGCTTCAGGAACACTGGACCATCCCTGGATGAGAACCTCACATACTGGGCATGAGTGCCAGTGTCCCTATATCATGTTGAGAGAACAGTCTAACATAGTGGGACATTAGTATTGGCAGGAAAAGTGAATCTGGCAATAGCAACAGTTAAGTATTACACCATTAAAATTAGTTTTACCTCCCCCCAATATTATTAAATCAATAATACCATATCTGTTGCTATTGCAAAGATGAATTTACAAGTTTGGTGGAAGGCCGATTATCCCACAAGTGGCAAATAAAAAAAAGAACAAGGACTACCGTACTGACCCTCACAGATGAGACTTCTGTGAGATGGAATCTGCATGGGCCACTTTTTGAGTGACAACGATTGGGCCCATTGAGAAAATGCCTTCACTTTGTGGGTTAACGAGTGAAGGTAAAATGAAGAGAAAGTAGTGTGCCAGTACCAAAGCCTGGCTTCCAACACATCCTCCAAAGATGAATGAGGCAACAATGACTCACACCTCATGAGCTTTAATTTTCATGAAGGGGTTGGGGGTGGGGAGGGTCCCTATAAGTAAAGGACTGGTAAGCTATCTTGATAGTTAATGCAATCCACCTACAAATGGTGGAAGCTGAAATATCAGCTGAACCTTTAATGGGGAGGAAAAGAAGTTTCCTACACTTCCTTCTCGTTTAGAGGCTTCCAAGTAAAAATGTAGAGCCCTAACGGGACATAAAAGTGTATCTTGATCATTCCAAGTACTCATACAGCTGAGACTGGGAATCTATTGAGAATGGAGCAACTGAGGGATGCTGCTTAGAAAGACTGGCAAAGGAGAGAAACTGACTCATAATTTCTACTGAAACTGATACAGGAGTTGGCTTGAAGCTTGCTCCTTTGTCTTGCAGATGCCAAGGCAAGCAAGAAAACAGTCTTGAGGGTAAGCTTCTCAAAGGAAGCTTCATAGGGGTTTTTATTTACAGACCACAAGACATGAAAGATTATATTCAGACATTAGGGAGCAAGACACTGGTCTTTACATTTCAAAATACCTAATCAGGTCTGCTAAGTGAGAATCTGTCCCAATGCAAGAGCTTTTGAAAATCTGAGTGAACTGGAAAGGACTGCTCAATTGCCCTTAATTGTAGAAACAAAGCATGGTTTCGCTCTGAAAGCGAAGAAAAATCGGCCAATGCGCTCACAGAGGGACAGCTAGGATTGACAGGTTTTCTACTACACCAATCACAAAAGATTCTCCATTCAGCATCATACACCGTTGAAGTTGATCTTCTCCTCTTAGCTAAGGTCCTAAGGTATGCTACTACTGACATGGTGTCACAAGTCCAAAAGTATAGAATGTTCTAGATGAATTTCGACAGTCTTGAATGTCTTGATGTGTCTTTGAATAGGTCCTCATTAATCCCAGAGTAATGTTTTAGTGCAAAAAGTCAATAAGCACTTTCTAATTCCAGTGAATAATTTAAATAAATAATTCCTCTCAAATCATAACTGAACACAACTACAAAGTTAACTCTGATCATAGATTCCCAAAGACTGATATTATACAAGAATTAATAATTGTTAACTAAATCCTTATACATATATTTCACTTGGCCTAAGACAACAGAATCTCACAGCAGGAAAACCCAGGTCTTGAAATCAAATTGATGTCAACATCTTTAAAAAAAAAACATGACAAAAGTCAGGTAGACAAAAACTCTACATTAAATCACAGACAAAGGTCAAGCACACAATATAAATTAAATATACATAATATATGCTAGACTGCCACCATTTTCATTTAGGACCATCTAAATGTCATAAGAATTCTATTTATGAAAACCGGTCAACTCTGGAAAAACTGTGACAAGATTTTCAAGCTGGCCACTATGCTGGATGTCAAATTAACACCATTTCATTTGAGGGGTATCATCAAGTTAAAACATTACTATGTCTATCCACTCATAAGGAGTAACAATAATAGGATTTTTAAGATGGCTGTATATCAGGATCATCTACATGTCATAGCCAGAGTGTATTCAACAATTACATAACTCACCTATACAAAGTTTTAGTAGTATGTGTTTGTGTGTTTTAGATTTTTAACATAGCTTTAACAATTTGAGTCCTATCGCTATGATGTCTGCAGTGTGTCAGTTTATAGTGATGTCAAACACTTGGGCATCCTGTTGCAGATACGTAGCATCATTTCCCAACCAGTCACATTATCTTGACACCAAGCCGACCATTCTTAACACTAAGCTCTAAATGCTGAGTGCCAATTATGAAGATAAATTTCGACAATTGTCCCATTTTCTCAGTACTGTTTTTTCCCCCTTAATTGTTTATTTTTATATCTCAACTTTTAATCAGCAATATGTAGCCAGTATTCTAATGACATACCATTAAACTACATATACATACAGTGACAGGCCTTAAAACAATAATTTTAACAAATTTTTTTCTGTGATGTCAAAGTACAGTGTAGAAGCAAGTATAAAGAATTGATAAAAACCAAAGACTCTTTCTGAATTGTTAAATATCATTTTTCTTAAAATCTGCTTCAAAAATCCATTATTCTTGTCAACCCCGAGAGGCCAGATTTTACTGGGTAAAAGTCACAAGTTTTAAGTAACCTTGGCATGACAGCCTGTATTATAAGCATGGTTCACCAGTTAATACCATGACTAGACTTTACAGCTGTTGCCTCCCATGAAATGCAAGCAGTCCACTCATCAAATTACTGTACTAATTCACACGTATAATCTAACTAAAGTTTAGAAGGAAGGAAATGGTTTGTTAACAAGATGTTAGGTGTAAACAACATTCAAATATTCAGTTTAGAATTAAGAGGTGCCACCCCTAAATTCAATCACTGACATCACTCACAATTCCCTCCTTTTTTGGGGGTGCTCCAAAAGTAATGTGATACATTCAATAAATTCCATTAGTGACTAATCTAATAACAACATTCGCAAGTGGCAGACAAATTGATCTGAAAGGGGATGAAGAGAGGCAGGCCCACTTTTTAAAAGCAGATCTGAGAAGAAAAAGCATGCATTAGATAAAAATAAGACTCGGGTGAATACTGGTGATCAGCAAGGGCACTGGAACACTTTGAAGGGCAAACTTGGGCTGAAGGCAAACCCAGGTGTTCAGATTTTCATATTAATTGGTAAGCATTATGACACAGACTTGTAAGAAATAATGTATGTCATTTATGTCTTTAAAGAACAAATACACGTAAATGCTATGCTGAGTACTGCATCATATCAAATGTAAAATGAGAATAGCGTATCACATAGTGTGATGTTGGCTTATGTTTACAATGGTGACATCATCAAATCTTATGTTCCAGGTTTCAACTGAAATTGGCTGGCCCATGGATTTTGCCAATCAACATCGGATTAATTTGTACACATGAAAAATGGCCAGGTTTCTCAGTTCATGGAAGCAATTACATGGCTCATAATGTGATGAAACATTGATATTATCTGGTTTCAATGACACCCAACGATGCTTAGGACCAATATCTTTCAAGATTCAGTATTATTCAGATGATTTGACATATACAACCTTTTGCACGTAACAGCGGCATTGGGGCTTTAAGCTGTCGAGTGTAACCTATCAATATATATACAGAGTACCGTTTCCAATAGGGAAAGTTGACCACTGCATAAACATACTTATCCCTATTTCAAACTGTACTGGTTAGAAAGGTCCTTCTGTATATACTAGGATGTATACAGCACAAAAAGACTAATGTCATCAGTTAAATAATAAATGCTTAACCAATGTTAGTTAAACAGAAAATGTAGGTCACAGTGACTTTCTGTGGCTGTAAGAGTGTAGTACTAAGAGACATGCATCCAATGATTTAATGTCATAATTAGAACATAAACAGTATCCAATAAATGAACTTTAAACAATACTTCAACAAAATCACTAAGGCATGAAAAATATGTCATAGGGACTTGTTTCTGCAATAATGGTGAAGTACTTATCAAGATGTATCCCCCTGCTATCTTTCATGTTTCTAGGCAAGACTCTGTGCATTCATCATGTCAAACACTCATGCAATTATAAAATAAATGCAAAATCATAACCAATGCCAGCGAAAGATGAAAACAGGTTACAATGAGCATCTTTCTTGCAAGAGTGTGGTACTAACAAAGAAGCATATTGTCGTCAATTTCATGACTAAACCATGTAGTGTCTGAGAAATGCAAGATTTAAGCCAATTCGATGAAATACAGAATATGGGCTACAAAGACCTACTACTGAAATAAGCAAGTAGAGATCATCAATATGCACTTCCTCACAAAGATTCATATTCTAATAAGATGTCCACAGTAAAGCTGCAATGTTTGCATGTGAAAACATTTTAGCTTTGTGCCTGTAAATATTTACTAAACTGGTAAATGTGTAAATGAACATGTGAGCTAACTGCTTAAGAATTTCCAAACATCTGCTTAAACTGACTGTTTAACGTTATTTTTCTGTGAATTTTTTTTTTTTTTTTTGTGGGGGGGGAACTAATTTTCATAATATAATACTTACCTGTCACTATGGCAAAGCTAATTACCTTTCCGGCATGCCAAGTCCTACAGTCAAGCTACATTGTTTCTTCTTCCTATCAGTATGGAAGGTTCTAGAACTGAGATGAGAACCAGGTTCCAGTTTTACACCTGTGTCACAACCTTCATATTGTTTACTATCATGTTTGCTTAGACCCAGAGGATAGGGCATTAGAGTGGGCCTTGTAAGGGTGACATGGCCCCTTGGGCTAGAAACACTGCCAGCATTTACAGGTTTCTTCTAAGGTGAGCAAGAAAATCTTGAGGGTATGGTTCTCAAAGGTAGCTTCACCCAAAGGTTATATAATGTACTAAGCACTTCAAGTTCTGTTGGGAATTTTTGTTTTTATTTTTAATTTTTTTATTTTTAACCTGATGAAAAAGTGCTAGGGGTCAGCAGCTTAAACAGGGACGGTTGGCCAACCAGGAACTGTTTTTGTGTGCCTGATATGGCACTTCTGGTCTGCGACGATCGGAATCTGGGAGACAATTTTATCTTATGAAAAAAAAATTGAGATAATTGAAGGACCCCATGTAATACTCATAGCAGGTGCTTATCTACTTACTGCTTTCAAATTTAAAAAAATATTGAGAAGTTGTGGAAAGTTCTAGGAAATATTTCTTTCGCCTTCTTCCATTGGTTGCAGAGCATGGAATTATCCAATCACAGCAGCCGATTCATCAATCAATCTTGTATGCACCATAATAATAAATTCGAAAGTGGTACATTGAAAGTAAACTGGTCTGTGAAAACTTGCATTATAAAGGAGTGGATTCCTCATTCGCCATGAACTTGTTTGCGTTATTTATATGATAATCCTGTTACCGGAAATGTTCTTAGCCACCTAAATATTGTTCAGCTGAGAAAGGCAATCAACGATAACAAAGTTGGCGATTTGGTGTCGGCAAGGTTACCATGTTTTGGGATTACAGAAGGAATTATTGGAAGGATTGGGGGTATGTTCGTTTCTTTTTTTATCATATCAAATTAAATTTGAAAAAGATAAGAACATTTATTGGCTCTCGTTTCATAGCACAGGCACCTGATTCCGGGGTAAACTAATGTGTACACTCACTGAATAACATGTTAAGTGTTAGTTGGTGAGTATACACATTAGTTTACCCCGGAATCAAGTGCCTGTGAAACATGCATAGCGTTCAGTAAACCTTATTGTTTTCATCTAATTTTATCTTTGTACGATTCAGTTGTAAATCTTTGGAAGTGAATTACAAGAATATAGTACATTATAATAATAACTATTTAACTATGCCCAATTTGAATAGTGTAAAGCAAACTAACCCATTAACATTAGTTGAATTTAGAAGAAAATAATAAATAATGGTTTTAATTACGTATTCTTATTATGAAACATGAAAATGAAGTCACATTTTAAAATTGTTGAAAAAACAATAAAATCTGAAAAATATTTAATGACTCAAACATGGATCTTAAAATAACTGTGTACATAATTATTATAGAGCATGAAATCAGAAGAATAGGTTTATGAATAGTCTTAAAGACATGTAAGAATAGAACAGAACATCCATGCGTACAGGTTGTTGGGCAGTAAGAAAATCTACAAAGCAATCAGTCAGATTAATTACTGCTTCAGTATATCCATGAAAAGCTAAATTACTTTATCCCTTTTCTTTAAGTACAGTATTTTATAATTTATATAATTGTAATGGCCTGCCATATTATCATGTGTTTGTCCAAAATTGCAGCTGCATTCAACTTTTTGATACGAGGTAGTGATTCGTGACATCACATGATGGCCACTGTTAAACAACTTTATAGACCTTGCAAACCCTGCTAGTATATGCCTTCATTTTGGGTGTAAATTTGTGTACCATATTAAAATGATTAATGCTCATGTGTGTCATATGTTGAAGATATTAAATAGTACTTAAACTGGATTTCTTTTGTTTGTCTAATTGAAAAGGAAATATGGCATCCATGATACTGATCTCGTGCTTTATATTACCTGTTCCATACAAATTTGCAAAAATGCAAGCATCAATGATCTCTTAACTTTATAAAGAATGTCAGGTTACATAATTAAAATTATTATTTTTATTTTTAAAGGCCAACATACCTAACCAGGGTTTTTTTCAGTAATAAACATGGGTATATGTATTCTTTCCCAAGTAATCAATTCCCATCACTAGTAAATGGCATGGAATGTATTGCATATTTGAAAAGTTTGCATTTTTTAAAAAAAATTTAGGGTTGAAACAAGATGCAAATCCACAATCACCAAAACCACCAATAACGGCTAAGACAATAGCAACAAAACAGACCACCAAGATGGCAACATCAAAACAGACTAAGACCGTACCAAAAAAAAAGTCCAAGATAAAATAAGATGCAGCAGTGTCAAACTTTCTAAAAACTTTATAAGCAACCAGCATTGTCGTATCTTTCTGGGTTGATTACAGTACAATGAAATAAAATAAGACAGTAATTCTGAATGATTTTAATGATATCTTTAAAGGCATACATCAGGATCTTATAATTTTATTGATTGAATACATTAGTTTGAACTAGTAAGCCATTGAGCCAGGAACAGAATATAATCTTGACTCTATTTGTTATCAACAATTTAAAATGATGGTCCCAAATTCAAAGAACAGTCTGTTCTAGAAATATAGCTTTTTAAGGGTTAATACCTTGTTTTCAGAACTAAAGGATTCCAAACATGATTTGTAAATTTACGGCTGCCAATAACAGTTATGTTATATGTGTACTATTTGTTTTATTAATTAATCACATTTTTTATTTTCAACCAATATTTTTTTTTGTTGCAAGAATGATCCAAAAGAAATGGCAGAGTATCAAAGAGGTGATGATATACTAGAAAATCAATGAAGTGCTAAAACCATCAAGAAACCAGGATATAATAGGATGGATTTTCAAAATTAAATGGACAATCTGGCACTCAAGGAACCAATGGGCATTCTTGATATTTGGACCTTTTTAAAATTTTATTTGTACATGTTGAACAAATTAAAAATAAAATGTATTCTTATATTCTGTAATATTTGCTTCAATTCCTGGTCTGATGTTTTATGCCAGGAAGGTGTTCGAGGAATCCTCGGACGATGTGTCCTAGGAAACTTCGGAAAATATGTCCTAGGAATCCTCGGAAAATATGTCCTAGGAATCCTTGGACAATATGTCAGAGGAATCCTTGGACGATGAGTCCTAGGAAACCTCTGACGATGTGTCCTAGGAAACCTCGGACAATATGTCCTAGGAATCCTCAAACGATGTGTCCTAGGAAACCTCGGACGATATGTCCAAGGAATTCTCAGAATGCTTGTAAACCTCGGACAATATGTCCGAGGATTCCTAGGAAACCTTGGAGTATTGGTTACAAAAAACCTTGGAAGTCCAAGGTCAACCTCGGACATTAAGAATAAAAGCCTTGGACATTGGTATAAAAAAATTTGTCCTTGGACTATTACCTCAGAAAATCAGCAACCAATACTCCGAGGTTTATCCTAGGAAAATTTGTCCAAGGTTTCCTAGGAAACCTCGGAATATGTACAGCTGGGATAGTCCATTTTGGATCTAATCAAGGTTCTATAATATAGGTGAAGAACAACTTTTCACGTTTTAGATGTGCCAACTAGCCCAAGTATAGTCTTTCTGAACTGAAAATGGAGGTAGTGTGGCAAGCAGTTTGGATGCATCTTTTGACTGGATGACTATGAAGTGTGGAAAAGAGTCCATGCCACATGGTTCATTGTCTGAATTAGACAAAGGTTTTGCTCTTTTCAGTTGCTTTTTTAAAATTATTTCCCATTAGGTTTTGTTGTATATTCATCACCTGTGCTTACTCACCCACCACAAAGCCTAACATGGGGACACTTCTCAAGTGCCAGTAATACACAGGAGGGATACTCAGCAGATAGATTATAACAATTGACCCGTTAAGCCACCGCCTCCTAGTAAGCCTTTTGAGACCTGGGAAAAGTGAGGGAAATGTTGTGGCAATGGTGGTATCAAGAGAGATAAAGTGAAAAAAAGTTAAAAATACTTCTTAGGCCTCACTTTGACAAGCTAATTTTCCTATACTGCACCTATCTCAAAAACCCATCTAGCAAGAAGCAGAGACCACATTATTATACTGCATTGAGGGAGCCACTCATAGCTCTCCCTTTTACTCAACTACCAGGAGCCTTTCCTCCCCAATACAGGTTGTAACCCACGAACAGGTTGCCTCCACTCTGTCACCTGTAATGACATGCAGCAAGGATGCATCAAGATTATTCTACTGTGACGACATGCCATGTCAAGTGTCTCTAACATCATCATGGGAGTGATGGGACTGTCTTTACTAGCAGACCTTTTAGAAAGACAAGAACACATTTCTTTCTTCCAAGAACATCTAGGCAGAGAGGACATGCCCCCCTCATATTTGTTTGGCTCTCTTGGAAGGGACCCAGGACTGTTCCCTTCAGGCACTAACTGCAGGACTCAAAACATTCCTGCCCCACATGGGCAATACTTGTCTCTAACAAAGAGAAAGATTCCTTACCCTCCTGGAATTGAGGAGATGAGGAAGAAGCGTCTACTCTCAGCAATGTCCCAAACTTTATCAGACTACAAACAGCAAAATGGACAACTGTCTGTACATACACATTAAGGGGGTTTATTGTGCCCACATTTCACCCCCGTCTGCCACATCTCACACTGAGATGGTAATTATTTTAAAATTAGTTTAATTTCACACTGAAATGGAAATTATTATGTTCCAATTTCACACTTAAGTGGAAATTATAATACAAATATTCTTTATTCTAATATAACAGTTAGAAGAAAACAGGAATAACAACTCTATATGCAAGAAAATGGGTCAGGAATAATAGGCCTTTTAAATTTCCAAACAACAGAACATTCTTGCCCCACAGGGGCAAGTTTTCTGTCCCACAAAGGGAAAAATCCAGACACTTCCAGTGATAAAGACAAAAAAAGGCCCTCCTCTTCTATGTGTGCCAACTTCCTGCCAAATCCTGCACATTATAAGACCTCATTTTGTAATTAATTTTCGTTACAAACCACAGACGTGTTTAACCTTTGCACACCGAGAGGGTGGTGTTAGTGGCCACTTGTAGCATTATGCCCTGAAAATGAAATGTTTATGCAAAAGAAACAACATCACAAAACTAAAAATGGGTAGAAAATACTTTCTCTAACACTACCATACATGTGATTCTACCGGCAGTAGGCCAAAAATAATAATAAAGACTTGGTTTCAATGGATGATCTACAGAAATAAAGGGGCTAGAATGTTCTTTCCAACCGGGATATTTGTTTGTTATTACATTCATCACAATATAAATTTATTTCAGACAAGAAAAGGAATGTGATGGTTTCTTTTTATAATACAGATCTCATGTTTAAACCATACCTCTATAATCTTGTGATTGGATGTCAGAAGATCTAGTACAAGATATTACTGAGAACTTGTCATGGCTGGATCAGGGCCCCTACCCCATCCCCTGCAAAAAACCCAAACAAAACATACACACACCTATCATTTTATCAAGATAGGGAGTGAGAGAGAGATGAAAAATCAATTCTATGTCTTCCACTGAATCCATTTTAGCTGCAAAGCAATACACCAAATACAGAAAATAGCTAAATACTATTGAAAGAAATTGGTTTCCATGTTTTATTTTTGTTTTTATTTTATTTTTTGTCTCAAAAGCCAAACACTCCAATAGTCAGTTTCTTCTATTGTGATAAAAATTTTGTTTTTATATTTTCTTTACAAGAACGATCAGATAATAGGACACATGGATACCAGCATGCACATGCCTTAAATTTGTTGAACATTTAAGATTTGACAATCTTCCACACTATTATTCATTTCAACAAAATCCTGAGGTCAGATTAATGAGAAATAATTACCAAACTTTCACTGTTAATAATGGAACCATAATTTGAGCTGTAAACTATGATGCACGAAGTCAGATGGCTTCTTGTTAGAAACAAGCCTTCTGATTCTAATTTTATAACGGTGTTTACAATGGTCACTATATTTCTGTAGAACATCCGCTCAAGCTAATTCTTTATTAGGGGGAAACCATTTAAGTTTCCAGAGGGTTATATATTTTGAAACAATTTTATCTTGTGATGAATGAAAGAATTAACCTCTGAGAATTACTTGTCATGTTTAAACAGTAGCATCACTTTGCACTGTTTAAAAGATTAACAAGGTCTTGTCAAGTCTGTGCATAAGTTTGATAAGATTTCTTTGAATAAAATAAAAGCATAAATTGTTGCAAAAGGTGTTAATCTGCCTTTTGTAAATGAAAAAAGTGCAACAGTATTTTTTAGGAGAGTTTTCGAGGCATTGCGAATACATTATGTAAAATTTGATTTGGCATCATATATTATATATAATCTTCATTAGCACTAGGAAATGTATATAATCATCTGTTAACGGTGTAGATAAATTGACATCTCTCTTCTCTCTCCCTCTCAACCTCTACATAGCATGATTGCAGGGGTCATACACAGTAAGCTGCACCCATTTGATAGAGACCACATCCACTCCATGGTGGTCATCCTCAACAACTCCATGAGAAAATGTGGTGTGCAGAGCAATTCTGTTCAGTCGTTTCAGCATTTTTCTGTTTTAGAAATGGACACCATATTAAATGGAAAATCTGTATTTGCATAAACTTCAAAGGCCTTTATGCCAAAATGTTCCCAGGCAAACTTGGTTGAAATTGGCCAAGCAGATTTTAGAAGATGTTGAAAAAAAGCATGGCACATGATGGACCACACACCATAAGCTAACTTGGTCTTATAGCCATATAAGTATTTTTTAAAATTGGCCCAAGTGGATTTGATATCGCTCATTTGGCTTACAAAACTCTGATAGCTGACAATCTCATTAGACCTGCTTATGTATCATTATGAAAACACAAATTACCTTATTCAACTCTTCCAACCTTTGTATCATGCCAACTTTATTTATTTTACTCTAACTTCTTTCCAAGCATAAAGGCATAATTAATATACTGAGACATCACACATAATTAATTATTTAATCAAGATCTGTGAGCCATGGGAACTCAGCTAGTAGAAAGTGGCACACTCATAACCCAAGGGTCATTGGCATGATACCCACCCAGACCTGCCTAGGTTGACTGCCTCACTGTATCCTTGGGAAAAGCAATCAGCCGCCATATTCCTCACCATAATAGAGCCAGTATGGTATTAAAAGTGGTGTTAAACCAACAATAACAAATTATCCAAAATCTTGATATAAACGTATTTACCATGTTGTATTGAAATAAGATCTGAAATTTTGACGACAGGGATAACAAGCTCAGCAAATAACATCCAAATCACAGTGACAATATGGTAGATCTTGCTGTTTTAAAAATCTCTCAAAGGCCATGGTGACAGACACTAATACAAGCTAATTTATCAAGCTAGAGCATAATCTGACTGAAACTCAGTCTCTAGCCAATCAGATCCAAGATTACCTCATGAATATGCTTAATCAAATTCATCCTGCATCTTAATGATACAAAAAGTCTGATCAACCTTGATCAAAAATAAAAGTTGCCACAGTGCTGATATGCTCAACCAATATGATACAAGATCACCTAATTTATATGCCTGGATCTCAGTTATCATACTCAATGATGGTATCAACCTAATTACCACGGTTTATCAAACTGTATCAAAATCCAAGAGTGGTATTAAAAACCCTTCAGCCATCAGGCACAAGATTACCTCATTAATATGCTTAGGTCTTGCTCATAAGAAAACTTGTCCAACATCTTTATGATATTTGCCTATTTACTAAGTAAGAAAGGTATGTATGTATTGTAAATACAATATAATGCCTGGCCTCTCATTTAATCAAATCTGTTGATTCCTAACCCAGTTGTAGTGAGTGTAATTGATGTATCCCCAAAAATTCTGATTTTATAGTTAGTGTTGCTACTAGAAAAGACTGGGTCAGACACATAAGGCTTATTATTTGATACAATCTAGGCTATGGTTGGACAGGCTGAATTGTTTGGATATCCTTAAGTTTGTTCATGTCCTGAGGTGTTTTATTCTCACTGCAATTCCCTTTTGGTCTTGCCTACATATTATTTGCCCGCATGTGTGACAGGCAAGTAAATAAACTGTGCTATGTGTGGTAGAATGACCTCGTAACTTGGAAAGTAAATTTAAGGTTTGTACAAGTCCTTTTAAAGATTTTGGATTTATTCATTTTTATGTAAATAGTGCAACTAATGATATTACAATCCAGCACTTTATTTGTGAATGATTTACCCATGAAATTTATACCTTTTCTGGCCCTGTGAAAATCCACTACTCATCTACTTGGTCAAGTTTGTGGGTCAAGGTCATGCTGATTAGATTTTTCAAGGTTTCACATAAGATATTATTCCACAAGGACTCTGGGAAATTTGTGAACCTTGGGCGCAAACATATATGAAATAAAATTAAAAAATCCAAGGTAAAAAAATCCTTAAAATCATGGGTCAGACATTTTATACAAACCACATTCCTTGAAAAGTCCAATATTATCTCTGATCATACATGATCAAAATCCCTCATAACTGAGTTCACGGTAAAAAAAATTTCTCTGTCATAGAGTGAAAGCTGATACACTCAACAACGTATTCCACTGAACAATGGACACTGGCAAGGCTATACCAGAAATACCATCTCTGGAGTGGCTAAAGCTCAGCCAAACACAAGCTAGATGACCTCATTAAAATGCACAGTTCTTGATCTTAATTTTACTCATTTTACATCCTGAATTTATAATTCTTCTTTTTTGTAAAATTCCTTTCCGTTGGTCAGATACTCGTGTATTAACTGATGCAGAACCCAGTTAACTAGGGTATGTCAATGTTGCTAAGTGACACTGAGTAGCAATACTAAATGACGTTCCACCTGATCAATAGGTGTTTTCCTTGGTTCAAATGCAAGGTATGCACAAAATTTGATCAAGGCAAATACACAGAATTCAAGTTGTTTTGCAGAAACCATTTTTTTTCTTTCAGTCTTGGTAACCATAACATTTGACCTATTGACCACTCTGTGTCATAGGACCTGATTTATTCAGTGGAAACCAGTTTCCTTCTTCAAGTCTATCAGACTTTTAATTTTAACCTTCTGACCTAATATTATCATCTGCCTTCATTGTTTCAATTGCAAACCATGTACACTTTGTCAAAGTATGTGACACAAAACTAAAGTAGTTTGTGGAAATTGTTTATCGTTATTTCAGTCCTCTGACATTGACATTTTGAACTCCCAAAATCAACAAGTGTCTTTCTGGTCTAAAATACAGACCATCCATAAAGTTTGGTCAAAGCTGGTTATAAAGAACTCAAGAAACCAAGCAGCAACCATGTTTCTTAAAGTAATTTTTCTTACATCAAATGCAAGCCATTTATAAAGTCGGGTCAAAGTATCTGGTATACAAGTCAACTTACTATTCGGAAATAGTTATCCTTCTTCAAAATATGTAACCTTGACATTTGACCTTTTCAGCCTGCAAATCAATAGGCTTCTTCTTTGCTCCAAATGCAAGAAACTTCCAATGTTAGGTAAGGATAAATGGTGGGAAACTAGAGTTACTATGCAGAAACAAAAGAAAATAGATCGATGCACATATGGATGGCCATCATCATAACATATGATGGTGGTAATATAAAAATCCTTTAAGAAAAGCCAAAAGAAAATACATGAAGTCAGTGTATACCAACCATTCACGGGACCAACTGGAAGCTGTTGTTAAGAGCAGGTGGTGTGCATAAATAGGCAATATGTTTTTGATGTATATGCATATAGTATGACCTGTTGTATTTGACCTTTATACACATTTTTATGCACTGATGGTTGTAATGGCAGGTTTTGCACACATATACTTTTTAAAAAACCCCACCTATGAATAACTCTTGCAATTACTGCTATGCTGTGAGTATAATCTTAACAGGATAGAACTCAGATATTAGAGACCTACTTTCAACGTCTGCTTCTCGGCTCCCAGAATTTTGTACAGACTGATCTTCTACAGAGTGTTGCTCCATCTTCAAAACATCATAAGCTATTGGTCCTGACCAGCTAAAACCCAACAAGAAACTAACTGATCTCTCCCATAAGCATGGCTTGCAAGGTAAACTTGTTCGAATGTTGATTTTTTGTTTCACTCCATTATGTGAAAACTGCAAAAAACGAGCAATATATATCTAAATAGTCAAGTCAAGTGTGGATGATGTTTCTGAAATATTTTATGTATGATCAAAATGACATGGCAGTCATATTATGAGAATGAAACCAAACACTGCAAATTTTAAAATATTCTTATTATGACTCTATGGTCTTAAAATAAGTCACAGAAAAGAGTGATAAGCAATAAGCTATGTAAAATTCAACAAATAATTTATTTCCCTAGAATACAAAGTGAAAATGCAAAAAAAAAAAAGGAACTTATGTTACTGTGAATTAAATCTCAAATAATCCTAGAATTACAGCCACAAGTCCTAATGTTTAAAGTTCTGAATAAACTTTACTGGAAATTCAAATTAACTCCAATGCTGAAGGTGTTGATGTGCCTGTGGTGACACATGTAGTGGTGATGTACCAACAGTCTTTTGTTGGATCACAATAATAAAATCAAAGAATATATCCTTATTTGAAATTTCACCATAATTCAAGTCTCTACTTCAAGAATTTTGTTTGGAAGAGCACTTTGTATTTCCAGAGAAGAATCACTTGAACTGAATAATTTGAATAAATAAAATTCCAGCCCAAATGAACTTCTGGACAAAATAATACAGCTGATTCTCCACAGATGCTACAGCATGAATAAATAATTTTTTCCAGTAACAAGATTATATAGTCCTCTACTTGACCTCTGGTTACAATTAGCATTTTCCATTTAAAAAACCATTACTTGATGGAAAATAACCTTATAGAAGGTTCTTAATTTTACAAAATAAAATCTTAGTTGTAATTAGAAATTTAATACTAAAATTAGAATATAAAATGTGTAGTAAACAACAGGTAGACCCAGCAATTCATGGCGAATTTCTAAAGTTCTAAACTCAGATTGAGATAAACACATTTACTACAAAATCAAAATCAATAATTCAGGTCAAGTAGAAAATGAACTTGATTTTGGACAAGGTGAAGTCCAACATACAATGTTACATTATCAATAGCATATATTTGAACTTTCTCCTTCTGTTACTTTATCACTGCATAAATATTACATGTACAAAAGTATAAGAAGAGAAACTAATTAGCATGTTACTAAAGCATACAGTAGATAAGCTATTAAATCTGGTCTTGAATCATTATTTGATGTACTTTCTTTTTATCCCATTTTATTTATTTATTTTTTAAATATAAATATTAAATGAAAACAAGTAAAACATTTTATCTGGTTTAAATTTTTGAATTTTCTCAGATAATTAAAGGAGTTAGGACAACAAATTCTAATATATTTTCAACAAATTTAAGGACCTTTTTTTTCAAAATTCATAGAGTCTTCAAGGCAACCACCCAGATTCAAGCAATTTTCAAGACCTTACAAACCATGTATAAATTACCATTTGTGAAAAAATTCTGATGCTTGATTTTGTTTTATACTGGAAATGATTTTTTTGTTACTAGTCTATGTGTGTGTGTGTGATTTATATTTTTAACGTAGCTAGAACAATTTTAGTCATATCCCTACAATGTCTGCAGTGTGGTAGTTTATTGTGATGTCTAGCACTGCAGCATCATGCTGCAGACATGTGGCATCATGTCTCAACAGTCACATTATCCTGACACTGGGCCCACTAGTCCTAACACTAACCTCTAAATGCAGAGCGCCAAGCGAGGCAGCTGCTAGTAACATTTTTATAAGTCTTTGGTATGACTCGGCTAGGATTTAAACCCATGACCTTTTGCATCCGAGGTGGATGCGCTAACAAATTAGGCCACCACTGCTCTCATTTACTACTGGAAACTCCTGCATCAAGATCAATGAAATGCTCCACACTGAGGGGTGAAAAAAGCTACCTTACAACAGTCACAAATAATAATAATAATAATAATAATAATAATAATAATAATGAGGACTTTGTATAGCGCCTAATCTTTAGAAGCTCTAAGCGCTTTACAACATTTGACAACACTTAAAAAACATATATAATGATATGATTACAAAAATTAAAACAAACACCACGAAATTAGAAACAGAAAACATGCTGTAAATATTTAAGGTAAGGATACATTATTAGGTCTTTAAGTCTGTTCTTGCAGTTGAAATAGGTGAGTTTTAAGAGCGCTCTTGAATGAGATCACTGTGTCTTTGTGTCTAAGTGCAGTGGGCAATTCGTTCCACGTTGCTGGGCCCTGGTATGCAAAAGAGCGTTGTCCATATGATTTCATCTTCATTGTGGGAATGATGAGAATACGAGTGTCAGAAGAGGAGCGTAAGCATCTTGCAGGTGTGTACACATGGGTGAGGTCAGATAGGTATGTTGGACTGGAGCCCGTCAGTATAAATAGATATTATCATACTTTTAAATAGACTAGCATAATGTACTGTCCAGATTATGCGTTGTAATTGTGAAACTTGTACACAAGGTTCTATTGATTTTCTGCAACTGTGGGAAGCAATGACCAGTGTATACAATTATTTTGCATGTTAGAAGTAGCTGTTTTTAATATTTTTGAGAACTGTTTACTTTTAAAAATCAGTGATTGCAGTGTTCATTTAAGGCTGTGCCTCTGCAACATTGGCCCTATTTTTCATCTTTGGCAAAAGAAAGCCTCTGAGGCTCATGAAAAAGATCCCAGAAAAGAAAGATAAAAGATCGTTATGGCTGACCTGAGACTGCATTGAGTGCACTTTAAGTTGGCTTACTAAACTGACTGCACTCCCTGCCTAAAAAGCATAAAGACAATCAATTTCAATGGTGATTAATTTTGTTTAGCTTGGGCACCAATCCAGAGTGGGAGCCATAATAGATTAGTTGGTATAGCATTGGACTTGTAATGCTGAAGTTCAATGCCTGCCCAAGCCAGGCCAGGTTGGCTGTTTCATCGTGTCCTTGGGAAAGGCACTAGCTCTCATTTCCTTTGTATGATACAGCTAATAATACTTTTAAAATACCATCAAAACCAACAAAAACAAAACAAAAACTAATTCAGATCACATGGTCAATGGTCACTGGTATCTTTAGCTAACACTCTGTGCATTCATCTCCAAAGCAACACATAGGGATGAACAAAGGTAGCATCAAGTGTCAAAATAAAATTCTAATGGGATGATTAATCAAACATTAAGAGTTAAATGTCATAGTGATCAATGAAATACAAAAGTTTGGGCAATGACCTGTATGACATGTATGACCCCAAGGTCATTTCTTTTCAAAACTCTTTCACAAATGTGTGGCTATGTTCATGGTTAGATCCGCACGATTTTCATTTCAGAACCAATTAGTGAAAACTTGATTTCAATACCATCATCCATGCAAGAGTACAGCACTGATAACAAGATTTTTTAAATGGCCACTATGGTGCCATGTTGGAAGATCAGAGCACCATTTTTTTTATTCAGAACCAGTCAAATACTGTTGTAGCGTTTTTGTGAAAACCCCAAGTTGATATGACAATCTATTCAGAAGAAGCAGCCATATTATGATTGTTAGGATAACTATTAAGGCAGCCATTTTGGAAGCAAGATCAGCATCATCTAGTAATTGGTGGTCCAGAACAAGAAAAAAACACCGTCTCAGTCCAATGCCAATCAAATGGAATATTGTTCTTCTTTGACCTGGGCCTAGACTTCAGGACAACAGAGTGGGAAGTGAGTAGAGAATCTGGTACTAGTAGCTGGTAAGTATTACCTATTTCAAATAAGTTTCACCCCCCAAAAACTATATTTAATAGTAGAAATATACCTGATATTATTACACTGCAGAATTTGCCACCAAACAAGCTTACCTTCTATTCCTAACCAGATGCTACTGCAGACAGCAAAAGGACATTTTGACAACATGTTGAGCTGGCATTATTGAGCTCAATGCATACATGCTCTTGCTCTGGTGCATGATCAGACATAGGTAGAATGAGGAGAATGATGAATGACAATGCTGAAAATGGCTTTTATATCATCCAGAGAAGAATGATTAAGGCCAAAGATCTCTCACAGTGAGAGACTGACAGGCACTTAGGTAGTCAACCTGATCCACCATGATATGGTGGTCACTGAGGTGTCAGAATCATCTTTGTGACTGACAAAGAGATGTTTTCCATCATTCCTTTTCCCTTTGGTCAAACAGAAACATAAGGCCCAGCCTAGACAGGTAAGTCCATCTTATTCACTAGCACAGATAGAACTAAGACGAGGGATTTGAACTGGTTCTTGGCCAGAAAACCAGATTGACACAGGAGAGACTGAATCAGAAGAGGCCACTGGAGCAAAGGCAGCCCTCTTTCACTGAAAAGGCATGAATTTTTAGCTCCTTCTCCTGGCCAAAGCTCAAGAAGGTCTAAGGAAAACAGTCTTTAATGTGCAATTCTTAAAAGCATCATCACTCCAAAAGGTTCAAAATATGGTTTAGATAACTACCAAAGAACACAAGAGAGGTTCCACCTAGCAATTAATGAGTCTAAGGAGCACAAAATACCTGAGAAGATCTGAGAGATAAGAGTCTGACTGACCCAACAGTTAAACCCATAAAAAAAACTTCAAGAGTATAAGAATGGTCTGCCCTACAGCCCTATATGGTAGAGACTGAACAATCATTTTTTTTTCAAAAATGAAAGAGGAGAAAATCAACAATTGCTGTTAAAGTGGAGTTCAGATTGCATCAATTACAAATAAACTCTCCACTTGTTGAAAATCTTAGAGGTTGACCACTTCATTGCCAGATCAATGCAGTTTGCAACCTTGCTTGAAAATTGATCTTTTGGTGGATATACCATTTAATACAAGACAGGCATGATGGAACATCCGTGAATTGTTGTGGGGGATGGATCCTCTAATGCTGCAACAAGAGATCCATCCTCTGTCATATCTTCGATGGGGAGTCAACAAACAGGCTGAGGAAAATGTAGAACGCTGACTATAGGTACCACAAGGGTCTATCAGGATAAGCCATGACTAGGAGGTCCTGAGTCTATGATGGACTTGAGGGACTGAGAGATTATTCTGAATGGTGGGAAGGCAAGAGATACAGCTGATTCCACTTCAGATGTAAAGCATGCACCACCCATGCACTCTGATTTGGCACTGAGGAGACATCAACATGTAGTTTGTTGCTCAGTCTCATTGAAAAGAAGTCTACCATTGGCCTCTCCCACATGTAAAAAATTGGAGGAGTTCCAGACTTTCAAGTGATGAGAAGAAGCATTAGTGCCCCCTTGTTGTCCAAGGTGTTCCATGACCAGCATGTTGTCTGTGATGACCATAATGCAACTATGTCCTACAAGGTACCATAGATGCATCCCTGTAGAAAGACCGTCCACAATTCTAGGTTGTTAATATGTTTGTCTGAATTAATCCTTCAAGGATTACCCCTTTCTCTAGATAAGCATCCTATCTCAACCTTGAAACAATGGTATAAAGGAATTTGGGAGGTTTTTGGGAGGAGTGTGGGGGTGAGGGAGTGACTTGAACTCCAGACAGAAATCTGTCTTAATTCCACAACCTGCTGAGGTGGTGGCAACATTTGGATCCCACTATAATCCAACCTGAAATGCTGACCATGTGAAGTTGCCACTTAGTTAACTGAGAGAAACTTGAGCAGCCTTGTATGCCATCTTCCTATGAGAACTAAATCTGCTGCTGCATTCAAGGTCTCCAGGACAAAGTGGTAGAAGTGAGCTGACAATGGAGGTCTCTCAAACACCCTTGTTGTGATGGAGATTACCAGCATAATCCTACTGAAAGGCACACAAATCTTCCCTTGCTTCATGAGAATATTCATCTCCATGTGTGTGAAGTCTTGAGAAGGGATTAGATTTAACTTCTCCAGATTTATAGGTTACTCATTTGTATGGGAAAATATGAACATGTTTTTCTGAGTAATACTGCACAACCTTGGGAGTGGAGTATTAGTCCGAAAAAACGAGTTCATATTTTCCCATACCAATACACTAACCTTTTTATTATATACTCATTTCATTTTCCTACCTACTGTAAGGTTTTAATAATTAAAGAATACACTACAAGAAAAAACAGTAACTGAATTTAGGCTATATTCCAAAATAAATACACAACTGTAGATTCATCATTACACAGTAACAATATTAATCTACACATAGCACCACCCATCATCCTTTAAGCTTTGTTGCGTGCTCAACATTAGTTTTTAAAAAAAATCTCGTTTTGGTCCACAAAAAACTGAAATTTTGAGTCATATTGTGAATGCACATTAAAACTACTTTTCCAGTTGGTTTGGAATGGATGGATTTTGTTTATTCAACTCAATTCTACTTTTCTGCTTGTGATGGACTTGATTTATTGGATCAATTCCATACGATGTACATGTGACTTGAGCAGTCGAATCAACTGAACCTGTGTTTCTGTTCAGTCATTGTTTGGAATCATAATGTGGGGAAAATATGAATTCTTTTAATTGAAATTATCAAAAAGACACTATGGAAATATCAGATTCACTTCATTTTGAGTGCAGTGATTTCAGTTGGACATGTAGTTGAATTTACAGTACAATTTCAGTGTGTATCTGGTTTTCCATGATATGGGTCATGTCATTTGGATTTGCAGAACTAAGAAAGTACATTTTGAGGAAATTCAGTATGTGTAAATTTAAGTATATTTATTACCATTCTTATTGCCAGCTAAGGAAGACGTGTTTATGCCCTGTCACTTGGCATGCTCACTGTTGGAGGGACCCCAACTATGATCTGTACCATACAGTGTATGTCTTCTGTCACTAGTCTAACAATGTATCAAAATAGTTAAACATGGAAAATTGCAAAGCAGCTGTTGTGACAGTCCATTTAGCAAGCAGAAATAATACTTTTTCGTCATCTTGGCTTATTGGCTCTGATGCTCTCAGTTTCCTACCAAAACCTTCAGTTGCAGTTTTTCTTAAATTTAGTATTTTGATTGACTTGCAAACTTTATCATCTCTACTTTCAAATGAACAAAACAGCTTGGTTAGTTCATCTTCAAAGAAATCTAATAAACCAAAAGCTAAAGCGTTTTACTACGTGAGTGTACATTGTTTGTTTACAAAGTAGTCCTTAATACACTATACTATTTTTAGAGTTAAGTGTCATGCAGCATGAAGCCATGTAGTATGGAAAAATACTCCACAATTCTGACAAAGTAAAGTTAATGTAGACAAAAATGAACGTATAATAATGGGCATTATGCATGAAAGCATCTTCCAACAGTGTGACAGGTGTCTGAGTAAGATGCATCTGAGAATGTTGTGGATCAACTGGTCATCGAAATACAGAATAACAACCAACTCCAATTCGTACATTTCAGAGCTCGTAACTTCAGTTTGGTGCAACTCAGAAAAATCGATGATGTCTTGATGAATAGAAAAATATCTCAGGAGTAAAATAAGCCATAGATTAGGATCGTGTGCCTTCAAAGATGGAAATAGCAGAAGGAAATCGAAGGTTAAGTGTGGTACGAAGTTTTTGGAAGTTACTTACCTTGTCTCTTTTATAGCATGATAGCCAGGGTCCTATGTCAGAACAGGTTATGGGGGTAATCTGAGGTAATTTTGTCACTTGGTATGATTTTTTTCCTTCAGATTATTGCTTTTTCTCATCATCAAGCTCAGTGCATCAAGCACCTATGACCCAGTCAATTGTCAGGTCAACTTATCTCAAGTGATCAATGGAATACTGTTAAAATTTTTTTTGGGTAACTATCTTAAATTAGCATACTCATTAAAAAATGTGATCAATGATAGCAACACAACCAACTGAAAAAAATACATGACGACAAAATTCTGTTTCACAGGTACCTTTTATTAATGAGAAGCTAGTTTAAGAGTTTGTAGTCAATTTATAATTCCTGATTTGGCACTTGGAGATTTCCTCATGGAAAAGAAGAAGTTTCACTATTACTTCGATGAAATCATGGACTCAATATTTCACTAATAGAAAAATATAAAAAAATTTACTTTTGACGATGATGACTGTTTTCATGAACTAAATGTTCCATGGGTTTTTTGTAATTTTTTTTATTTAAAAAATAGGAATCTTGTTTGATTGTGAATTTGTATCAATAACTAGTCTGGTTCCCTGCTTAGTATGATCCTTGCATTGCATTCCTCAAAAGAGAGCAAAGCAGTGAGCAGACAGATGAGGGAACCAGACTACTCAACAACAACATAAAGCAGTGATGTAATACACAAGGTATTCATGTACGCATGAAAGTTGTTGAAACCTGTTGGAATAATGTCAACAATCTCTTAGCGGTTGGGCATCTTGGAAATAAAGGTCATTTGTACATAAAAATGAATAACTCCATTAGAAAAAGCAATTTATTGACAATTATTCCCAACATGATTTTAAAAAGAGTATTCAGCCATTAAACAGACCAGTTCACTCCCCCCCCAAAGTTTTCTCGATGTCCAGCATGGATGGTATCAACTCACATTGTTTTTTGGTCCCCCGATAACTCGCGCCCTTGCTTATAGTGTGGTCTATGTTTTTAGACCCCATTGTGCACAAGTTATCAAGAAAGAGGTGTACGTGGGAAACGCATTTATACTGAACATAAAGTTGGGATAAGATAATAAGCATGGAATCTGGAAGGTTGTGGGGGGGGGGGCATCATGCATCACATCACCTTGTGTTAATTTGTAGAAGGCAAGTGGGTGTTGTCAATAGGTTTTTCTTTTTTTACTGACAAAAATGAGTACCGCTACCTGCAACATCCATCTCATATGAATTCTCAGTTTAAAGAATCAAATACGTAAACAACTAGTAATTATTCATGACCACTGAATATTAAAGTAACTTGTATAGGGTAAGTATTGTTTTGTATCAGCTCTCTGTCTCTTGTATCGATGTGTATTGGTATGGCAAAAGTACAGATGCATCAATATATCATTTCACCCCAATTCTTATGCCCACATCTGCCAACTGACTGAAAGACGGCAATAAACTGCAAAACACCAAACAAAAACTGGTCCAGGAATAAATATGACAAGGACATTCAATAACACCAGTATCAGTAGGGATTAAATCTTTGATAGTACTGCAAAACTAGCAAGAGCATGGGACACAATCAAAATTATTACATGACAAACATGGACACTGATAATGAACTAAATTCAATAATTCTGGACTAAAAGGTCAGTTGCAATAAAAAATCACTATTAAATGAATTGATGGCAAAAGACACTTTAGTTTACGACAAATCTCAAGTTACCCAAAACATGTGTTATGAACCAAGTCCATGGAAAAGAAAATGAAATTCTGAGTGATCAGAAGTGAGTAAGGCATCAGACTGGGACTGTGTTGTTTCTGTTGTAGACCAGCAGTTACTAATGAGAGAATGGAATTTTTATCTTGGACCAGGGACATGCACCAAAAAGGGAGAAAGCAGTGTAATAATAGTTGGTAACATTGTTGTTGTTGTTATGGGATTTAATGCCATTTTTCAGCACAAGATAAGCTATACATGAGGGTCAGTAAAACTGGTGGAGGAAGAACCTGGAAAAACCCTGGAAAGAACCACAGACTCACAGGAAGCTACTGGCAAGCTTTCTCACATGCCCACATTGGCCAAACCTTAGACTCAACCCATGCAGACAAAAGTGAGATGTCAGTGATCCATAATGGTCAGCGCTTTAGATCAATCAGCCACTTGGGGCCTCCAGTTGGTAATGAATTACTTCAATCTATTAAACCAAATGTTTCATAAACATTCTTCAATAGTTTGATCAGAACTTTGGATACCAATACATTAAATATTGTAATTGTTTACTGCCAGGTTTATATCCCGATATGTCAATGTTCTATACTACTGTACACTGTTAACTGGATGGATGGACAAGGTTAACACTGACACTCACAACCTAACAACATTCAAGATAGACAGAATTAAGCCTAGCACACTTACCTCATAATCTACAGCTTTGCCCTCAAAGCAGAGGTAACCATTAAGCCTCTGTAGCCTTTCCATGGTTTCAGGAATACACCATAATTCATTACCCTTTGGTTGGGTCTTTCCATGAATCTGTTTGTAATGGACTATATCATTTCCAGGAGTTCCTTTGCCCAAGAAGAAGAAAGTTTTTGGTGGAATAAGTCTCTGAAAATTCTCTTTTTTCTCTTTTTGTGACTGGACATTGTGATTTCCATTAAACGTAACTTTTGTATCTTCTAAAGCAATTTTTAGCTTATCCAACTGGCAGAGAGGGAGATCCTTCCGAGCTTCAGTAGGCCAGTGGAAGATGACAAGATACAGGTATGCCTCCATGTATGGCCGACTTACAGAACAAGACAAGTTGTATAGTCTTTCACTCCACTTCAACAGTATGCGATAGTCAACTATTTCTTCAGAGTAAGTGGAATCATAAGACAGGGATGCCAAAGTTGTACCTAATGCAATCAATAAATCCTGATATTCTGATCCCGGATCTTTTGCAGTACGAGACAAAGCTGATCTGGCTTTGTGGTATCTGTCAACAAGATCTTTCGAATTTGTTTCTCTCAGTTTCATAATACTATACAGACCATAACCATACACATATCGAGACCCTGTGTGGCATTTTTCTGTACTATAATATACCTCTAGCCGCTCTCGCAGACTCTCCAGGTTATCTTCCGACTCCTTAATTGGTGTGCTTGTGTATCGCTTTCCTTTAACTTGATAAACTTTTTCTTCAAGGACCCGTAGTGCATTATTCAGGTTCATGTACAACTCCTGTTTCTTTAGGCGGCATAACTTTGTTTGATCAATGGACTGAAACTTTTGTGGAATATAATTAGGGTCCACTAGAAACCTGTGAAATTCTATTTCACCTGGATAACAAGGTAGCTTCTGAAACCTGTCAACAAGATCCAAGCCAGTATAGATTTCCCCATAAAAGACACTGTTGTTGTGTTCCTCTTCAGAATGCTTACAAACCTTTTGACCTTTCCTGAATCTATCCATGGCATCAAAGGCCAGGTTAATCAATTCCTCCACTTCAAAAATTTGTTCCATCTTATTTTTCAGGATATGCCCATAGGTATCCAGCAGGTAAGAACTCTCTCTCTTTTCAACTGCCTGTTTGATAACAGCTTCAGCATCAGTCCAGTTTTTACATTTTAAGTACAGAAAACGAGCAAGCTGTTGTGCTACCATAGGATCCTCTGTGAATTGAAAGCATTTCTTCATAAGTTCAATCACTTTCTTATCACCGCCATCTTCTTGCTCATTCAGTGCTAATACTAATTCTGAGAAATCTCTTTTATGTCCTTCCTCTGACAACCATCTATTTTTGAACAAGCTGTTTACAATTTCCACAAAGTTTTTTGAGCACAAGTTTATCTCAGATACATGCTGTTTAACAACTTTCAACACCTCCAAAGCTACATCATAAAGGCTTTGACCTGAATCTGTCATGATCTGTTGAAGAAGCTCATTTGCCAAGTCTTGAGAAATAATGCTCAAGCCTCCAGTTGTGTAGCCCTGGCCCTCTGGTGATTTCTTGATTAGCAGAATTTGAAGAGCTTTGCTCATTTTTACATTCCATGTATATTCTTCCTCACAAGGCACAAGTCTCTGACGACGAGGTACTATTAATCCCACAGGTGATGATCCAATGAGTGACTCCAAACGAACATGTCCCATGGGTATGGGGGTCATCATTTGGTCAAACACACTACTAGGAACGGGCTGAAACAACATATCATAGGAGTTAATGAAGGCAAGACACTTTAAGAAACATTTCTCATTGATGTCATTAATATCTTCATAAAACCGTTTAGCAACATCTTTGATATAGCTCTTCTTAAACTGATGCTTCATCAAATTAAAAGCAATTAAATTCTCCAATTTCATCTTCCGACTATCAGGATTTCTTGCGTAGTTTTCTAAATGTTCTGTTTTCTTACGAAACCATGCAATCTCCTGCTGACTAAGATGATGTGTCAAGACAATATCACTTGAAAGTGGCACCTCTTTTTGACCTAAAATGCTTGTTCTCTTCACAATGAAAAGCAGACAGAACAATCCACCTGCATTTTCAGATTTATTGGCCAAGTACTGCAGATGCTGAAGAAGATGGCTTACTTTTTCATCACTTTCATTGTCAAGAAGAGCTATTACTGGTTTATTAGCTCTGTCATCCTTGAATTTTCGAAATTTCTCAATCTGTGATGCTGTTTCACTTGTTATCTTTTTAATGACACAGCAACGGTATTTTGGTTCAGCTGGGTCTGATTGAATTTGGCTAAGATGCCACAAACATTGTCTGCCAAGTGTACTTCCCCCTGCACCTGCATGGTGTCTCAACATTTCAGTCAATACTAATTGATCCTCATCAAAATCCTTTTTCTTCAGCTTGTTTTTAATATTACCCAGCAGCTTTGGAAATATCATTCTTTCAACAACTTGATCCTCAAATAAAAAATTCCACCAGGATACAAGAGCACCCCTATAGAATTCTTCTTCAAAATCTTCTTTCTTGGTTTTCAGGTCATCAGCTGACATCCTACTCATTTCTTCTTGAAACTGTCTGCAACTCAGTATCTCTAAGTCATCCAATACTTTCTCAATATTTTCCTTGGCAGTCATTGTACATTCCCCATAGGATGTTGGTAGGTAGCAAGTTTCCATCTTTGAATTTTTGATGACAGTTTTCATAATTTCATTAACTTTATGCCATTGCAGCCCTACAATAAATCTTTCAGCAATCTCCCTTTTTTGGACCTTCTTTCGCTTGCAAATGGCTGTCTTCCACTTTTCAGCAACACCTGGATTTTCAGCTAATAGAATCCATTGCCTTTTAAACTTCAGAAAGACTTCATCAGCTGCTTCTAACATGGGGTTCCCATTTTCTGTGTCATCAATCTTTTGAAAAAGCAAGAAAATAACCACTGCTCTTCCATCTGGGATATATTCATGACTTAAGAGTCGTATTGCCTCTTGCACTCCTTCTCTTCTTTCCTGATTCCATTCAACTATTTCCATCACTGGATCCCGTTCATTTCCATTGCAGAAAATCCAGGGTGTTTTATTGCCAGATGCAAGATTCTCTTTCACACAATCTATATTACGTTTGTTAAAATTGTCTGGTAGAAGCTTAAAACAGGGATTTTCACCATTTGATTCAACAAAGTTGAGCAACTGATCACCACCATCAAACTGAAATACAGCCTTCAGTGATCCCAGCATATGCACAATAAAATCCAGATTTTCATACAGAAACCTCCTGTCCATATGACTTGCTAAGGGTCCAACAAACAAAATGGGGTAAAGTTCATCAGATATGTATTTGTTTCCTTGTGTTGCTAAACTTCGTAGATGGAAACCAAGATCAGAATCTCTGTTTGTGCTTGGAAGTGCTCTATCCTCCTTTTGTTTCCTCTTTTCTGCCAATAAATTTAAGCCATCCTTTAACTGATTTTCCATATTAGAATCCAGCTGGATCAAACTACTATCATATGCAAAAACACTTCTCTTTGATGGACCATATGGAGGAAACATGATTGCAAAAAGTTCAGTACCTGTGAAAACCGAGGATGGTTCCACGTCTATTTCAACAACACTGAGAGTACTTTTCCTGTCTTCTTCCACAACAGGAACAAACTGCACATCCAGAATACACTTTTTGACTATACCAATTTGTTTATCACAAAAACATTTCTTTATTGCTGCAGAAATTTCTTTCCGCACATTATCTACATTTGTGACTCTTATTCCTTTTATTTCCCCTTTGCATTCATCTCCATCATCCGAGGCTTCAACACCAAAATGTAGTGTACCATTGATTCTGCTATTCAAGCATGCTGCTGCAAATTTCACCGTTTCCTTACTAAGCCATTGTTCCTGATCTTCTAAATATTTTGGTGGTACCATAAATCTATGGACAGGGTCAATTAGGGTGTATAACCCACTAACACTTGATGTCAGAACTCCCCCTCTTTTGTACACATCAGTCTCACTTGTTGGCTGTGCAAACTTTCGAAATGTTTCCTGAAATTTCACTGCTTTTATATCTCCGCTGTCAAACTTCATATTTTTACTTAATACTTCCTGAGTTTCTGAAAGTGTCTTTCTTATACCAAAGGTCAACTTCAAATAACTTCCAAACACCTTCTCCATCTCCTTTTCTGTCATTTTCAAAAATGTTGTTACATTAATATCTTCTTTTGAAAACACTTCCAAAACTTTTCCAGGATCAATACCTGCCTTTTTGAGACTGTCTGCCACAATGTCTTTAAGCTTTTCTACAGACATGTCCTGTAAGGGTGTCTCATGTCTCAGATTTGTTTCTGAAATGTATTTGAAACATGAATAGATTCAGAATAAATTTAGAAGAAACAAGCACACTTATCAACTGATGCATCACAAAGGGTCCCACTTGATTAAATTTACTCAGTGTAGTCCTAAAGAGATAAACTTTACAGACCAAACAATGGGTGCATCCAAAACTACTTCTACCTGTGTTCATTTCATGCTATACCATTGTATATGGACCCCTATTTTCATATTTGGCTCAAGAACACTGTCTCTATGGCACCTCAAAAAAAAAAGAAGAAGATAAATGATAAAGTTGATTTCTGACTGAATGATCCACATTGTTCTATGTCGGATTAATTAATCGAGCATGCCCCATGCCATAGGTACAAATTAAGATCAATTTTGCTGCCTTACTGTAACAAAAGAAGTAAATGGTTTCAGACATGCTGATACGGTATAGGTCAACAGACTTATGATATATTCCTTTATAATGACTCCTTCACTTGGATTTGCCCAAACTGACCATACAAATTACTCACTGTCAAAACTCTTTACTCACCTTTCTAATCAAGCAAAACACTTTTAGGTCTGTGAGTTTAATCAAGTAATCATGCCATTACCACATTCCATTCCATACAGGACTAAATCAGAATATCTTAAACACAGCAGTCATACAGATCCCAATATGCTTATGTTTTTACCCAAGAAGAAAAAATGGAATGCAGAATGTATACAGAAGAAATATATTCGTTCTCTTCTAATGTGCAAATGTGAAACACAGAACAATGAATGATAATCCAAAACAGAAAGAAGCATGAATGTATTTCATGAATGGATTTTAAAAATGCTGTTTTTTGCATCTTATATATTTGCACCTTTATTAAAGCTCAATTCTAACAAAACAAGATACAAAAATAATAGTTCTCCACCTTACACACTTCTGAAAATTTAAAACCTAACTTCAGTAAATGAATTTCCATTTTTGTTCCCAATGAATAAGAATCCCTAAATTAAGGGACTGTCACTCTATAGGCCAAAACAAATTTCCATGAATCCAAGACAAGACCATTCTTGAAACTGTTTCTTATATTGTTGAGAAACTACAAATCTGGTAACAACACTGGTTTTCTTAAGTTTGAGTTTACATGTAAACGTGATGCCTGTTAGTGCTGTACAAATTTCTTTATCATGGCCTTTGTCCTTGAACATTATATCATGGAAAAAAGACCACTGAATTCATATCTGACATGTCAAGATATAATCATATGTTAAGTTTGCTTGAATTTATAAGTAATATTTTTAGGAAAAATGTGAAAATATCTTAGTAGTATCATTCACTGTAGCCTTCAAATATATACACAAACTGGGAGAGATTATAACAAGAATCACTTGAAAGGACTGACTGGGGGAAAATAATTTCCAGGAATTCCATTTAGAAACAATATCATTTTCATTACATTATAAACTTACATCTCATGGATGAAATTGCATTCAGTGTCTTTGCTAGATCCAATCCCAATCCAAGTTGAAAGGTAGCTAAAAGTACCTAATTAATTTCAAAAACTAATTAGGTCTTTTGTACCTACATTTAATGATGCTGACCTGAAAATTAA
>JAECUM010034813.1:0-26597 GCA_016617855.1 Megalonaias nervosa
AAACAATTCAGCCAGAAAATAAACATCAGTAAGACAGAATGCATGTACCAACCGGTAAAACTCTTCAGCACACCTCCTCCACCAACCCCCATAACCATCGATGGTGAGGACCTAGTCCAGTGCAAAAACTTTGTCTACCTTGGTAATACTATCTCAGACAATGCTAGCCTTGAGAGTGAGATAACATACAGGTTGGGGAAAGCCAGCACTGCTTTCAGCAAGCTACAGCATAGGCTCTGGAACAATACTCATGTGTCAGCTCGTGTGAAAGGGAAAGTATATCGTGCCATAGTGATGTCATCTCTCCTGTATGGTGCAGAAACCTGGACGATCTATTGTACACAGGCAAAGAGACTTCATGCTTATATGATGCGACACCTCCGCCAAAAATTCTAAGAATTAAATGGAAGGACAAGGTCACAAACATAGAAGTAATGAAGCGAACAGGACTCCTGTCTATGACCGACATTCTTATTGAGAAAAACCTAAGATGGCTTGGTCACGTCCATAGGATGGATGAGGGGAGACTCCCGAGGCAACTTATGTACTCACAGCTGAAGAAAGGAAACAGAAATCAAGGAAGGCCACGGCTAAGATTCAAGGATGTAGCTAAGAGAAACATAAAAGCTAGACAAATTGACACCAGGAGATAGAACCCTCTGGATCAGCGAGACCTAAGCCATAGGACAGTCATCGTCGACCCACCGACGGACTGCAATGATGATACCTCATTGAAACTGTGTATGGATGCCATTGAAATATTATATGCTGAAAGCATTTTTCTAATTGATTTGCCATTTGCAGTAATCTACACCGACCTCTTTGTCTTTGCTGTATTCGCCGTTTTTGATGGGTCTTACAATATATTTGCATCACGACATAATGCAATGACTTTCACTGTTTGTGTTATATTATTTTTCAAGTTTTCGTCGTTCTTGCTCCAACACGACCGCAAACCCGGTTAACTTTTCAATGTTCTGCGGATACGCACGTGAAACATTACACATCTTTTGACAGAAGTCGATACGAGTTACTTAATCTGCTCAGCGATTGAATATTTACTGCGCCGCGATACAGACGCGAATTCTTTAATAATACTGTATGGCCAAACGATATGGATTCTAACTGACTTATGTAATCGTTCACTGCAATTCAGTAAATCACTTATATTCTGCTGGCATATCTATTTCAGTGAGTAGGAGCATCATAGGTGTATATGAGACCAATCTTATCTAACACACAGTGAGCCCCTGGCGTTGTTTCCACGCGGACGCACAATCTCAATTTGGTAACGTTATGTGGAACTAGAAGGGGTTCTGGTATGCGAAGTCGTGATAGGTAAGCGTGATCAAAAGCTCTCACTATGATACTACTAGTCTGCAAAACGGAAAAGAATGCACTGTAGATTATTCAAAGCTGAACATTATCTAATACCAATGAACATCTGTACAGTTGTAGACGGAATATTATAGGTATTTCACATGCAATAATCAGTTTATTAGATTTAATTTTGGGGCCCAATTTATTCATGTTGAATAAACTTTTCAGGATATGAGGGTAATATAGGTAATACTAAAGAACATTTTACCTTACAAAGAACAAGAATGTCATTTCTATTTCGATTACTCACACAACGAAAGAAAATTTATAAAATTCTTTACCGAGTTTTATTTTTAAAAAATAATTTATATCCCAAATATGATTTAAATCCAAAGTCACGGGATAAACGGCGACGTGATCTTAACAGACACGAGTGTTTTGAAGGAACGTCAAGTTTGCATTGGTAACTAAGTGTACAAAAGACACAATATACTTATTTTATATGGTTGCAGTTAAACATTTTCTATACAATTCTAGCCAGGATTTAACAAAAAAAACAAATCACTCGGACTTGGCACTTTTCCGTACAATTACTTCTAACGGAACTTGGCTTTTATCCAAGCAGTCACTCGTATATTATCATATCTAATCTCACTTATCTGGTCTTACTAACAAAATTCTGGATGACGTACTTATACTGGATCTATGTACCACTGGAAGGTATTTTACCCTATTGCTCCTAGATTCTTAAAACTCGCTTATACAGAAAACTACTTGCACAGATTGGAAGATGTTTTATACATAATTTTACACTTCTTCAGTTGTCTCACCGTCATATCAACATCCGCATTTTTCTTTACAGAAAGTGTTGAAGTTTTTGAAATAGTATAATTTTCGACTGCTGCTACTTTTATAGATACGTCGGTGTCGATTTTTGAAAATACCTTTCTGTTTTGTACCTTACCACTGATCCCATTTTGTAACAAAATTCTTTGTACTTAGTACACATGATTGTCATGATATGGAAGGTCTAAACAGACCAATCGCTCTGCTTCTTTTTCTATAAACGTTTCCCCCAGATAGAGCGATGGAGCGATACAGGTAGGTGATTCCATATTTGTGCGAGAATTTCCTCATGATGTGATGATTTGAATACATTTTTTGCATATTAAAAAAAACCATTGCACATATTCAATTATTCTTTTTTCCTAACTCATCATTTGTTTTTGTTTTTGGTTTTTTTTTTAAAATCTTGTTGTTGTTTTTGTCAGTATCTATTAAATCATTTATATGGGTAGCTATTTGTCGGAGCATTATCCCACAGCTGTATTATACCCGTAGTGATATACTTGGTAACTCAGCTAAATGGAAAGCTATCTTGTCAAGCTGTTTAAAATCACTTTAAAGTTTTTCAAAAGCTATATTATTACTGTTTTATTTTTTATTTCCTCTTCGTTCTTCTTTTTTTTCTTCTTCTTAATATTATAATTATTATTAGTAGTAGTAGTATTAGTAATAGAATCATTTTCTAATGGGCATACAGTATATGCTGTCAACCTCAATACGAACATTTTTAAACTGCATGTAACGAATTTATAATAATTACTATCTTTTTATAAGTTAGCTCTTTTCCTCGAGAAATTGATGCAAATCAGATAAAAATGTCATTCTCTGTGACATACTTCAATTCAAACTTTATGCTAAATTATTAAAATTTTGCATTTAAAATGGCCCTGTGACCAATGTTTATTTAAGAGGAGGCAGAATACTATTTCCAGATTGTTAAGCAATTATCGTGCATGCAATGTTGATGCAGAAAAGAAACCTCAGATAATTTAGTTTGCTCGTAACTGAAAGTTATAACTACCGTGTAATTCTCTGTCTATATGATTACATAGACCGGAGTCATACAAAGAAGACAGAGAAAGAAAAATCAAACATTTTCTTTGTATAAATAAGAAAGTAAAATATTTTTGCCAAAATAGTAGCTTTTCCAATGTAGGAAAAACAAAGATAATTTATCTGATATAAGTAATAAAATTTCAAATTGTTTAATAAGGAAACATTTAGGAAATTGTAACCAAGTGGCTTTGAAAGACCCCGTTGTCACACGTTTGAAATATATCTCTCATATAAGCGATTTAATTTTAGTACTATACAATGTATCGCGTTCTCTCAATTCAGCTTCAACGTAGCCATGTCTTCAATAGTTAAATAGTTCAATGAAACCTTCCCAAAAGTCGAAACATATTTGGATTCTACTTCATTTATCCTGCGCTGTTTTAAAACATCTGCCATATTGTCATATCCGAATGTAAAATAAAAGTGATTTTACGGTAAAATAAAAGTGATATTTCTGGCTAATATGAATAAATAATAAATGTGTTACATATAGAAACAAAAGGAGGCATCGGCCTTTATGAAAACTAGAATTTGCGCTGACTAAGGAGGACAACTAACTAAATAAAGATGAAGCGATTTCCATACCAAATTATATTTACCTCTTTGCTGTATCATATCAGAACTAATTATATTCAATAGAAGCATGTAAGAAGTAAAACTCTCCACTGCTCTCTCTCTCTCTCTCTCTCTCTCTCTCTCTCTCTCTCTCTCTCTCTCTCTCTCTCTCTCTCTGGTAGTAGTAATGAGTTACAGCTTTCCCCTATCTTGCCTGACATAACTCTGCACATATTAGACCTGGCATTTGTCATGTACTTTAATACACAATTAGGGCCATCTTGATGTAAGTACATATAAGGTAATAACATCTGTACAACAAACTGTCAGAGACCACGCGACCCTAAAATGTGAGGAGATACTCTATGGGGATTGTTGATTGAATTAAATAAATTACCAGGAGGAAAAGGTTTTAGGAAGTTTAATAATTCTTAGTAAAAATATGCAGAATATGATGAGCTATTTAAAACAAGCTGTACCTGATCTTACAGAACAATATTCTGAAAACCCACCTGAAAATTTATATGATGAATGTCGAATATCATTTGTGATAAATGATCAAATATTTATTGAAACTTATTATTATTATTATTATTATTATTATTATTATTATTATTATTATTAATAAGAGGTAAAACTATTTTTATGCAACATATAAGAAAAACAAAGAGCACATTAAAAGACAACATATTTTAAAAGCGTGCATACTTCTTTAGGACAGAACAAGATTAAAAAGGTTGATGGAAAACATGAAGAAGAGAATCAATGGGGTTATGATCCATTTTAAAGTAAAGCTGGTTCATGAAGGAGAAAAGGTTGCGAAATATATATGTACTCTAGAAAAAAGAAAAACATTAAGATATGTTAAAAAGGAACATGAGCTCAAAATGAAGTTTGACAAGAGGCTATGGAGTAATTGAGCATTTGCATAAATACAGAAAAGTAGATTACATCCATTTAAATTAACCTTTTAATAATATGAATGTTAATGTTTAAAATCTACGTAAATATCTTAAGAAAAGTCCTATGTCTTGTGAAGTAGCATTAACGGGTTGAAACAAACAGTAACATGCTGAAATAAATATGATACAAAAGGCGAAGGCATCTGAGGATGCACGCAAGTTTAAATATTTGAACAAATGCGGTAAGTAATAACTAAAACAAACACAATACAATGTGCCTTGCCTAAAAGTAATCACTTTTCTAAATGAAAATTAGTTTTGGAAAAAGCTGCAATATATTTATTGGAGCAATCAATGACATCTGTTATTACTGTTTGTCAGTTTGTCTATAGGTAATAAATTAGTATGCATCAACCGCGCGTGAAAATTCGGTGCAGGGGAGGGGCAGGGGAGGTAACCGCATTTTTCAATTCTAAGTTAGAACTATTTGCATCAGGGAAAAGTAGCATATTGTGGGGTTAACTTAACAGATATGGGAAAATAATGGGATTCTATTTTTTTTTGTTATGTATATTTAATCTGCGTTGTTTTTTTTTATGCATTATATGCTAGTGAAATTTAACATTGTATGTTGAATTTCACCTTGTCCAAAATCAAGTTTATTTTCTACTTCACATGAATTACTGATTGTTTATTTTATTCTGTAAACAACCAATATATAGCTAAAATATTCTCTAGTTGTATGGGTTTAATATCAGGATCAATATTAATAGAAGTAAAGGTGTTTATTTCTGTCTGGGTCTAGGTCATTGGAATTTCCCTACAATTTACCTAGCGTACCTGACATTGTCCAGGTTACATATTATAATTTTATAACAAACTTTCTAATAACAACTAACATTTTATTTTGTGAAGATTAAGAATTTTCTAGAAGGCTATTTTCCATTAGGTAATGTGGGTTTTTAAATAGAAAATGTTAATTGTGACCTGAGGTCAATTGGAAGACTATATAATCTTGTTACTGGAAAGATTATTTATTCGTGCTTTAAGATCTAGCAGAACTAAGTTCTTATTATTGTTGTGCCCAGAAATTCATTTGGGCTGGAATTTATTTCTCCACATTATTTAATTCAGTGATTATTTTATCTGGAAATACATGGTGCTCATAAAAAAAGATATTCTTGGACAAAGACATTCACTGGGATTTATTGTGAATTCACACCTGGAATAATATTACTGTGTTTCAACAAATGACTGTTGGCACATCAGCATTATACAGGTCATCACAGGCACATCAATACTTTCAGCGTTGGACTTAATTTGGATTTCAACTGAAGTTTATTTAGAACTTTAACTTATTAGGACGTGTGTCTCTAATTCTAGGATTGTTTAGGGATTTAATACGCAATACCGTAAGTTCATTTTTTCGTTTTCGCTCTGTGTTCTAGAGAAATAAATTATTTGTTGAATTTTACAAAGCTTGTCGCATTTCACTCTTTTCTGTTACTTTGTTTAAGACCAAAGATTCGCAACAATTTTCTTGCGTCTCTGTAACTGGTAAGGTCTGCACTCCTATTTGAAGGAATATTATTCACAATTCAATATAGACATACAAAAACAATTCACATCGTCATACACTCTTTATAATAGTTTAATTCTACAAGAGCATGTATACTTCAGCAATATCACACATAAATATGCTTTATGAATGTTGAATGTCATCAAGGGAACAGACTTTCAAATAGTGATGCATATAGGATTTTGCTGGCCATAATTCGGGGAGAATAATAAACTCTTTAGCACAGTCTTACTTTCTACATTCATAAATCCACTATAAAACTACCATCAGAGATTGATATATCAGGACTAAGGCATAATAAAAAAATGTATCAATGTTATGTCTATCTTAAAAATTCTTGCGTCAGTTATCAAGGGGAAAGGCTATCAATTAAGTGGAGAATATCATGGAAATAATGGCCGAGCCAAATGTATTCAATGGGTTTAAGACATTCTTTATTATTATTATTATTATTATTATTATTATTTGCTTTTTCATAGTTTAGAAGTCATGTTAAGTACACTTGAATATGATTTCTTGTAACGTTGCTTCCTTTGACTGATTTATCAGTGTATCCTTTAACCCAAAACTTGATTTTCTCAAGAGAGTAAATCAACAACCCTCTAGATAGATTGAGGGTAAGTTGTTGAAAGAAGCCAAACAGTTGAAACATTACGACTTGAATTAAATTACCCACTGTTAATACTATGTCCTGCTGTTTATCTGACTATTTACAACAATATTGTAACTGTTAACAACCACTAAAGTCAGTTGTAAGTAAATGGGAGTCTGAGATGAGTTCTCTGTTAAATTGAATGGAGTATGTATGTATGTATGGTCATTTGCAATTTTCATTTATCATTGGATTTATTTTATATGTCACTATTAGGTTAGCATGGTCCCACACAGCAGTATATCAGTGTCCCAACAAATCATTTTGTTAGTTCATTAAACTTTGATCCCTGTCAGTTAGCTAGATTGTGGTGACTAACCACCCATTCCATTCAACATCACCTCTCACGTTTTGTTTCTGTTCTATGTAGCACCAGAATAATAATAACAACAGTTTAGGAACTGTTGTTTTTGGCTTTATATCAGACCCAATTTACTTCTAGAGCACATACTTTACTTAACTGTGTGGTCGTTTATTGTGACCGTTCTTAAGAGAGTCTTGATATTTAATTATGTTTTATCTATTTAGCTAATGGTAAGACTTATAATGAGTTGAATATAAAACCTTCTCCTATAACTTTAAGTCTTTTGGCCTTGATTATAGGCATTTGTAGATAATACGTTATGAATAATACAAGACAAACTCCAAAATAGTGCATTCATTAATTTAAAAAAAAAAAAAACAGGTCATACGATAATTTAATATTTCGCTTATCTTACAAGTAAATAATTTAATTAGAATACCATCATGATTTTTCCGATCGTATTCATTAAGCATTTAATACAATCTTTCCCAAGACAAAACTTTATGAGCAAATAAAAGCCGAGCTTTAGAAGTTCTTAATAAAGTTTATTTATGTAATGGTTCCTATAAACGTGCATTTTCTATGGGCTATTGATGTTTCCCTGTAATATATATTTGTACTGGTGAAAGTAAATGCCTAAGCGTGTCATTATCAAAGACTCCATGATACTTTCTCTTTGACTACTTTGACTATTTTACTTACACGCTATATACACCATTCACAGGAAACACAGTCGTCATCAAATGTTAAATAGACACACGTGGACTAATGCCTTAGTTACTACTCGAACCTCAGAAGAACATATGAATATCTGATACACATCTAACATCACAATTACATACCTCTCCATGACTGGCATTTCTCGTACGACGAGCTGGAAGGTCATACTCATGATCCCGTGGCTGGAACAATGCAAAACAAAACACTTTGTCACGTGCTTTTCTAATCATGATGGAACAAATAGATGTTTTCATTCCCTAGCAATTACTCTCCAGTTAAAGAATAAATTGAGAATTAGAATATAACTGCAATAATATTTTCTTCCATTTATCAAACAACGATAGTAACATTTTATGAATCAATAAGTCTATTACTCAAAGACATCTGTTTTTGTCCTTGGTCACCAATTGACGAACCACAGTGTATTTAGCTCCTCACATCACAGCAGTCGTCAGTCATCATCGTAATTAAAACAAACTGCTCACCGATCAGGACATGCCTGAAACATTTTCTAAATCACAGTTGAACATTTATTAAAAACAACGTGTGCACGACCGTGAGCTAGCAGAATCAAACAACTTTTCAACCGATGACACACACTAGGATAAACTGATATCAATTCGGTACTTTTCTCCATTTTCAATGAAACAATGTAGACACGCTGGCCATCTTAATTGAGTACACATTCTGCCAGCAATATGGATAAGCAAATTTTGAAAATGAATATTGTTTATGACAATTGCACCTAAAGTCATTAACCATATATTTCTTCAAATAAAATGTAAACTAAATTTCTCCAAACAAAACTGCATGATACACACATTTACAAACCAGCAAAATCAAATAGGAAAAAGATTATGTCGCCTCATGACATTAGTCTACGTTCAATTCTGAGTGACGTTTGATGAATAAGCTTAAATACGTTTGACTCTATCACCGACGCTTTCAGTTTTCAAAACCATATTTTCCTACTTGTTTAAAGTGTCTTTCAAATTTAGTCGCATCCTAACTGACCGGGATACGTATGTACCATGCAAATGGTATTGTTTCTAAATAATGGTCAGTAAAATGCATTTGTGTATATGAAACGCAATTGCGATTTTTAAAACATTTTTTTCGGAAGAATGGAATTTGTTCAACATCAGTTTAAACTAGATAACCGCTCCCAAGCCCATCCATATCTGGAGACATTGACATAATGGTTCTAACTCAAATCTGTTTCTTTTGTTATGCATCCACCTGCTGCGATCGCATGTATGAATTTGGTGGCAAATTATCTTAACATGTAATAGAAATTTTTATACTTTACATTTGATTCCATCCAGAAACCCAATAGCACGATAGCCAGACAATTTATCCTTCTTCAAACTGATTGTAGGTGGGTAGAGGTTTAATTTCTCGAATTTCAAAACCCAATATAGTTATGATGTTAGCTGCATTGTGTTTCACCAGTGTATATTTGTTTAACTGGGTTATCAAAATATCGAAATTCATGTTTAGCTTGATGTTCCACACATAGCAACAACAAAACAAACCTTCAGTACACATCAGCTTTAAGTCGAATAATGTCACCGTGCCAAAATATTGGAAATGATCCAGAGTTGGACAAAAGAAGACAAACATTGTCTAGATGTAGGAATATTAACGGAATATTAAATGCTATGGTTCACATATATTAATGAAAATCTCTAATGAATAATAATCCCGTTAAGAATGTATCGATAATACCGAACGATAACAAAAATTATATATCTTAAAATAAAGATTATGTTGTCGATAGATGTTACAAGGGTGGAAAAAAGACAATTAGGCTGGATGACAGTTTCATGCATTGTCTGTATTAACAGACTAATAATGTTTGTGATTACAAAGTCTCAGTGATGACAAGTTCTCGGTGATAACAAGTTTCTGAGAAAGGATGTTTATCCACACGAGTATTTGGAATCATTTAAGATATTTAATGACTTAAATTGCCACCAATCCCCTTTCTCCTCAACGTTGATAAAATCAAACGTATCATCCAAGAAAGATTGCTGGCATTCTCAGGAAGTGATGGAACATCTAAACTACGTGACCTGCAATCACTTTGAAGTTGTAAACGTATTGGAGTTGAGTACACTTTCTTTGCTTGAACTGATTATTGTAGAAATACACAGAATGGCATATAACTTCCAGTACATACACTATTAGGAAGAAACAAAAGAAATATCATGAAATTTTAACTTCGATTTTACTTATGGGAACGAACTACAGATTAAAATCACATATTCGAAATAAAGTACTAAACTTGGAAACATTTAAGAAAGAAACATCGTATAGGTACAACTTAGAAAAGTATACAACCTACAAGAACGTTCTTTTGGAGAAATTCAGTCATAGAAGGGAAGCTAATAGAGTTATAAGTAATGTATTGTATTTGTTATGAATCATTTGCTATCTTTTATATGTAAAACATGTAATGCTTGAGTAGTTACGTATGGATACTGGGGAACGTGCATGAATTAACATTACACAATAGATTTACATGGAATTGCCTTTTGGGGGACAAATGGGAAATCATTTGTTAAAATTGTCCATTTGTGTGACATTTGGGGTACATTGTAACATTGCTAGAGGTAATTGGTTGACCTCAGTTTATGAGAACAAACGGAAAATACTATATATTTTTATTGTCCATATGTTTAACATTGGGATGGTATTATGGGCACAAACGTTTATGAGGACCAACAGAACATTAATATGGGAAAATAGACGGTCGAAGTTGTATAGGGACAAAGAGCTGAAAGTTTATGGGGACAAACGGGAATGGCAATGTTAAATGTATGTTGTAGACAAAATCTAATACACCATATAAAATACAGCAACCGCGTTTTGATTAATATGAGATACACACCCCTACTATCCACGAAAACGGTATGCGTGATTACACACACGTTTTACTTACAAACAAACAAACATACTATCACACACCAGCGAGATTGGATGTAAACGAAGAGGGATGAAATATTCACACATTCTACCACAAACATACTAAACTATCACGTAAGGGTAGGTGTGTTAACGACATGAGCTAATTATGCTTACCCTCACACATACATACTCTCACGCATAAGAGAGAAGGGCTAAGTGGTTTTACGTTTCAGTTGTAAATAAAGATATACATAAAACATACACAGACATAGAAACATGTACTTTTGGGGCAAAATTGATTAGTATTGCTCTTTAATAGAGATTTGGGTGGCCCAGAAAAGAGTTATTGGGTTTTGCTACCACTCTCTGTTAGTGGCCTCTCCTGAGTCGGGCACTACATACTACATCTTTGCAGCCATCTAGTCTTGGTGGAAACTACGAGCCTAAAACTAGACTAGATGGCCTTCTTCAACCAGTCCTTCTACCCTTCCTAATCTGGGATCCAGCCTTTTTTTTTCCAACTTTCTGAATTTTTTCTTGGATCTTCAAAAAGTTCTAGTTCAGGCATTGGAATTTATTCTCCTGTGCCTTAATCCTCTTTTCCGATGACCGCCCTTGATCTTCTCTAACCCTTTTTCCATTACTCCTCTCACCAACTCTTTCGAGATTATGAATGAGGTCGTCTTCCACTTCAAGTGTTTCTGGTGGGGCTAGCACTCCAATGTTTCACCGGACCCTGGAGGTGCTCAACTCTCTCTATTAATCAGATGGTTTCTATTAACTTTCCCACATTGCAATGTTCTAGAATTCTTTTTCTACACAGGATGAATGCCCACAAATACTCTATACCCTTAAACATGCATTTTATGAGGGAAGTCTCTTTTAAATTTCAGTTTATGGGGGAAAATAAAGACATACATAAATATGCAGCATTGGTAATGATTGAATAGTTTATCTTTTCAATAAATCTGGTGGCCTTGAAAAATACCATTTTAATTTTGCTGGTGGTCATCGAGTTTATTGTCTAGTTCTAATACGACCGCATCTTGGCATATACCTGACTATGGCATACTGACGCCTCACTTGTGAAGGAGAAAGATAGGTGCTCTGTCTCCATCTCACACACCATCTCTTTTCCCTTTTGTTGTTGTCGGTGCTTTGCTATTTCCATCGAAGATATTTTGGTATCGTTTATGCTCCTCTTCGTCTTTCTTTATACTCCTCGTTGTCTCTCTTCTTCTACTCCCATTCTTCTTTTTCTCTAATAATTTCCTCTTACGGAACTTCTTCTACCAGGTCTTGTGCCATTTTCAAGACGGTGGTAGTCTTCCTCTCCGTTATCCTCACCTCACCTTAAAACTCACCTATTTCGACTGCAAGAACAGACTTAAAGACCTAATAATGTTTCCTTCCCTTAAATATTTTCAGCATGTTTTCTTCGTTTTCTAATTTCATGGCGATTGTTTTTTGTAATAATATCATTATATATGGCGATTGTTTTTTGTAATAATATCATTATATATGTCTTTTAGATGTTGTCTAATGGTGTAAAGCGCTTAAAGCTTCCAAAGATTAGGCGCTATACAAAGTCCTCATTATTATTATTATTATTATTATTATTATTATCTGGATTAGGGACTGTCTTACTCAATGAATACGCATCTATGGTTTCGCTTACTCATACGATCTTAGAGGATGGCATGGAGGTAGCTGACGATGTGTGGCAAGATTCAAGCAATCAATCAATCAATGACTAAAGTCTTGTGTATTTGCGTTTTACGACTGTTTAATGTCTGCACCGCACACTTCTCAAATTATCTTCAGGAGGGAAAAAAGAGCCAACTCCTGTACGCTTCAATGTATGCGTGGTATGCTTCATAATTAGATGTTGGTTGGAGAATAGAAACACACCACCTAACAACACCCAAGCTACGTGCAAGTACGTACAATTGGGATTTTCTTGTTCCTCGACTGGGAAACAGAGCTACCACTCGACGTTTTTTTTTATGTCCCCGACAGAAAAGGAAGAGAAAGCCGGCTGGAGTACCCGAGCTTCAGCTAAGATTTCTGAAACGCCATATACGTCTATCGATCACATTCTGCCCAGTTATCTAAGTAGGGTATTCCCTAATACAAGTTGTGTGTAAACCACATATTGTAATTAGGATCTAACTTACCAGTCGTATATTTTCCTATTCCTTGTGAATTTAGAATTTTGTGTACATAGCATACATTCTTTATCCGAAATGTCAATGAAAAATATCAGGTCTAAGAGCGGAAATTGCGATTGACGGGTAAGGCGCATGTAGCAGCGATGAAAGAACTATCCTTAAGTTCAACCCAGATGGGTGTAAAAAAGAAGATCCTTTTATATCTCTGATGGTCTGAGTTCAATATCTGTATTCTCCCGGACAGCTCCAAGGCGAGTACCGATATGGTCACTGGGTACGTACGTTATTTTTGACCGATAGGCAAGCCCTGGCCATCCCATCTTATATCTCCTGAAGATACCTAATTACCCGCCCAGATGAATCTTCACCATGCAAGAAGTTCGTTGAGTATAGGAGGTCTCTAGTTTGGATATGTGCCATGTCTTTTGTGAGCAAGTATCTGTCTAGCGAACAGATAGCAGAGATAGGATCACTGCAGGATAGTGAAGTCCCTGCAGAGTATGTAGCTGTGACTTATATTACAAGTCTATTTTATGTCCTACAAATCTATTGGCCCATCCGACTCAGGCGCGAAATCACAGCTAGGTTAATGCCTGGAATCATTACTACGATGTTGCAGCGACTTCAGGCTGGCATCGTCACGATGGCGGGTTTGAATTCCGTTGAGGCACTAAAGTCTTTACCCTGGCATGAGGCTGGAAGTCGAAAGAGATAGGCAAGACACTCTGCCATCTCTTTCTTGGTCTCCATTGCCGTTTGAACATATCTATAAGCCCTCTTATACACTCCATCGAGCGAGATCCGTTTTTCATGTTCAGTGGGTTGAGGTTCGTTTTTATCGGGCTTTTTACCACGGTTTCGTGACTCATGCTGAGTATGACTGTCCTTGTTTGATGAAACTCTTTCTTTTCGTGAAGGCTTCTGAGATATATCTGATAGTGTCCATCAGCTTTGATAGCAGGCCAACGAACGCAGTGATCGGGGTTCCGCTATATTCGTCTTTGAACTTACCGTCGACTTTCTTGTTAGAGTTGGTTCAAAGCGGGTGATCTCTCATATCGTAAAGATAGGCATCCTATGCAATGTCTGCTTTTACCTCTAACAGCAGATTATTTATATCCATGTACAGGCCTACAACGTTGGTCCAGTATTGCACCTTCACCTGGTTGTAATAGAAAATTGTATATCAAATGTTTTAAGAGGTCTAGGACAGTCTGGTCTTTGTAAATGGGCCGGATAAGCTTGAGTTTGTTATTTTGCTGAGTGGACCGTAACAAGGTTACACTCAAAGATCTTGCAGGACTGGAAGGCCGGATCTGCTATCAGGAGTTGCAGTTTATCCTCTTTCTCCTCGGGACCGAACAGGTCGTCTCGAAAAGCTTCCGCAGAATCTCCATGGTCTTACCGAAGACGGAGTTATTAATAGTTTAAAGAACCCCCTTTCGTGGATTTTGCTCGGAGGTCATTACTCTTTAGGATGTAGGACAATATCCAAGGGATCTGGTCAAACTGGGTGTTCTATGTTTATGAGCATGCTGAGACTAATGTAGGCATTCTGGTAGTAAAAAGCACGTAGCGCTCTTCGTTAGCAGATTGGAAACTATCTTCGTACAGCCGGCATAACGCCCTCCCAATTTGTTGTCTTGCAAAACCACTCTTCCGGAATGGTAAGTGGATAGTGACAATGAGAGTTGTGTGATATCATGGGTATTCCATATCACCTTTGAGGAGGCACCCCTTTGGAGCATCTGAGCTTAGGGGTCGATCCAGCGGAAATATCCTATCTCGAAGACTCAGCAGATATTATTAGAATCTGGTAGGTAATCCACTTGTTAGGCTTCGTTGGGTTGTGGGACGGCTACAGAGGGTTGTTAGCCTTGGTGTGGCGCCTACACACATCGAAATTCTACCTTTGATGTCTTTCTTAACAAACAGGTACATACTGCTGACTGTAAACACTTCGAGCGCAACGCCAGTGGTTTTCAGCAGTGTGTCCCTGCTCTTCCCTGGGTTGCTAAAGTGGTTGGTAGGATCTAGATCATAGTTTTTCATTGAGTTGGCCTCACATATAATTGCATTTTCTTTTACTTTCCGTGAAACAGATAAAATCTGACACGTATCACAGCATTGAATTACTTTACTGTATTTGTATATTACCCCGTCATTTTGGTACCGGTCAGGCTATTTCCGTTTATAGTTTACTTACACTGCAATATATATTTTTGGGTGTGCTTTTTTATTCTTTACTAACCAAACGATTTTATCGAAATTTGTATGTCTCTCGACTAAAGCTTGAAACATAAATCAGTAGAAAGCTTACCTGGAATCCTAGTTATAACAATATAAGTTTTCAAAATTAGAAATAGAACACCTTTTCCCAGAACATACTCCCAATTTCCTCTCTTTTAAAAATTTCATGATGGTGGACATTTTGAGAGAAGACGAGTTGTAATGGAGGCCATTATGAATACTACTAGAGTAAACTTGTTGGCTACCATGGGGATGTATGGGTAATTAATAGTATGTACCACTATAGGGATATTGCAATAGGAGGAAATATTGTTGGACCCGTATAGGGCCTAACAGGAATTTAACATTTTTCGGTTTGGAAAATCGGTTTAGAGACCAAAACGAATTAATATTACTGGGCCATTATGGACAATCTAACATCAGTGGTTTATGCTACCCTACGGGAATTTAACATGGATGAAACGGGATAGGGTATTTAACATTGTAGATGGCAATATAGACCGATGGGAGTTTAGTATTACAGATGACACTCTGAACCTTATGGATATTTAGCATGATGAGATACTCTAGGGTTTATGAAAACTGAACAGAATGGAACAGGCATACCTAATAACTGACATCTTCTCATCCTGACTGACCAATACCTATTCTAACAGACATGGACCTTTTCTGACAGACCAACACAAATTTTGACTGATCTGCACATATTCTGATTGACAAGCACCTATGCTAACTAACATGTATTCTAACTTAACAAAAGTAATATTGACTGAATAAACCTTATTCTGACTGGCGAATACCTACTGTGACTTTCCAACTCCTGTTCTGACTGACTAAAACCAGTTCTAACAAAACAACACCAACTTTGAATGTTGGGCTTATGGAAATTGAGCATTCTGGGACCTAGTGTAGTCTTCTATTGATAATTAGCTTTGGAGGACGGCATAGCGCCCTATGTAATGGTAACAATAAGGCTTTTGTAGACATCTGTGGAAATTTCAACAGGGTTCGACAAATAAGATGGAGTGACACAAAATGACACAACTAATTACAGACAATGACTTAAGTTTACAATCAAAAGCCCACGCACACAAGCAAATGGCTGAGGAAAGGTAGATAATAGATAAGGGTCGCTAACACATGGTTGAAAGATAGGCCGGCCGTACGTAAAAGCAAACAGATGAGGGATGGGGGGAGCAGTTGGTGGTTACTTACTAACACAGTCTTACTAATTAAGGCACAATCTGACCAAATATATCTTTATTGACCAATACTCACCGTTACCTATCAACACATATGCATACATTCCAATTAATATGTAATAGAATTATATAGTATGGGTAGAATCATGAGGACTAACATCTATTCTAACAGAGCCACACATAATCTTAAAGACAAACACGCACAATTGCAAACAACCGTATCAGGGAAAAATGAGTTGTGTGATGGTCACCAAAACACATGATTACAATCCATCGTCCATCATTATCGTCAAATACCCACTTTTACAAACACAAAAGAGTCGATGTAAAATAGTAAATAGGTAATGACAACTAACACACATAATTATAATTCAAGACCCACCCTTAGAAACAAAACGGATGAGAGATGCTCGGTGATAGGTAATGTTTACTGACAAATGTGCTTAAAACCAAACACGAGCGCACGCAACACAACAAACTAGGACAAAATATAAGTTATGTGATTGTCACTAGCACACATGATTAGAATCTAAGAGAATAGCCATTGGTCTTTCAAAATGGTTCCTGGTCAGTCGCAATAGTGTGTTTGTCCGTCAGAATATGTGCAAAATCCCTATAAGGCCTCATGCCATCCAATCCATGTTAAATTTCCGTAGAACTTCATAATCCGCTGAATGTTAACAATTCCCGTCGGATACCCAATATGTGTAGCCAAGAAATATGCGGGATCATACCTGATCAAACTGCTAATGTTTAATTCCCGTATACTACTTTAGTGTCCCAGTAATATTATCCCTACAGTGCCCATTATTGGCTCCAACATTGCTTACGTTAAATACCTCGATGTGCCATAAGTGGTCTGGTAATGCTAACACAAGTAAACTGTTAAGAGGAACCCCTGTACTACTGGTGCTATTTAAGCAGTTTTGTCTTTGTTTTCATTATATTTCATTATATATACATTTCATTAAGTTATATACCTTTCATTTTTAACGTTAACGGCAACATGTTTAGTTTAATTAGGAAGGGCTAATCTCCTAAATCTTTTGCTTTTGGAATTCTTAATCTTTTTCTTTTTAGAACTTAACTTTCAATCAACGTCTTATAGTCAGTATTGTGGTCAGGTACATAATACATATGGTATTATATATGGTATTTTCTTTTGTTTTTGTGAGTTTAACACCATTTTTCAGCAGACAACATGCAATATCCTCGACCTGTCATGGTTTTGTGAATTGTAACGCTTATATTATAATACTGCGTCAAACTATTAAAATCGCAATAGAAATTGTTCAACTATATTTGCCTAATTTAATTATAGGTGAAAATGTTTATAAACTCTTCTAATTATTTGCTTGCTTCAGGTTTCCTAAGCATGTCAAAATTTATATATTTTCGGATATACGTGCAGGGTTCATGCCCCTGAAATAATGTGACGTAAGATTAGGATGTGAAATTGGGTCAGTATTTATAATTCTATCGTTTATGATGTCCTGTATTATTAATATTTGCATCTGTAATATATTTCATCCGTATGAACTGCAATAAAGCATTAATAAATGATGAAACAAATATCAAAGAAAAATATGATGAGTCCTTTTCATTTTTTCTTTCAATCCTTTTCAAAAGGACCAAAACACCAACATGTTAAGGGGGCCCTGGCTTGACTAGCTAGTACTCACTTCTCCCCTACAAACTTGTGGCATTGCTAAAGCTGGATATTTCCATTGTGCTTTCGTTCATTTCAATTGTTGCATGTATTTAAATTTTATTTCTTAATCAGCATTTACTGTCACTGTCAACGAAAGGTATTCACCAAGTTAATGACATCATGATGTCAAACCAAGCGTGTGAGAATGCGACCAAGATGGGGACGAAAAAGGACGGACATGTATTTAGGAGGGTCGACGAATACATAAATGGTGGAAGGAGAACCCGGAAAATCCCCATAGGAACCACCTACCCATGAGAAGCTACAGGCAAGCCTTGTCACAATCCCATAATAGCAATACTAATATTAGTACCATATTCAATGGAACAGCCTGGTATCATTCACACAGTGCGCTTTTTCAGAATCATTTCAGAAGTTGCATTGCCTTAAACAAAATAACAAGTATGAAGATATTGCATACATATCCGTAACTAAAATGAAAACTTGTCTCATATCATACCTGAACTGCGAATTCACTGTAAAAACACGAGTATAATAATAGTGTTTTCCTTTTTGATCGAATTATGTTAATTTATCAGAGCCAATATGTTTGTCGAATACTACTACTGTATTCAGTCTCGGTTATGGCTAGAATCTCGTGTTATCTGTGTTGAAAATATGCAAATCTCGTTCTATTATCTTCCTGCATACTCGTCACTGCTGCGTGGAAGACTAAGTGCAGGGAAGTTAACCGCTTTTGCGCCTCTAACTTACAACTATTTGCATCAGGTCAAAGTATAATATTTTGGGCCTAAATTACTAAACACATGCAGGCAAAAAATGGGGATCATAATGCAATGTCTTGCTTTTGCTATATGTGTCAAGTTCTGCACTATTATTTTAATCACAATTATATGTATTTCACTATAGAAACAAACAATAAATATTACAAAACGTGTCGTCACACATTCTCCAAAGTAATTTCACTCCATTGGTTCAGATATACTCAGAGAAATCATACCTAAACATTGTAATGTATACTAAATGTCAATAATGGAGCAGTCTTGCAAAATAAAATGCGGAACAACGACCGTTTCAGCATACCACGATACTTTCTACATTCATGGACCCATTGTAAAGCTTGACATATGAGATTTATATATCACACCTAAACCATAACAACAAATCTACTAATGTTATGCGTTTATCTTGAGCTGATTAAATTTGAGGCTGAGGAGAAATTTACTGTCAACCTATGTATGCATGTTACATGTCAATGGCTAATTAATCTTTCTATGTCCGGATAAAATTGCTTCTAAAACACATTTATTTTCTCACTGTATGGTGGCAGTATGTCAGGTTAGTACACTCTAGACACCTGGTTTCGATAAATATTGGCAGCACTGTAAATGTATTTTGCTAGTGTAAATACAGTTTTTCCTCTCAAAGTGTCATGCTGGTACTGAGTATTGAAAGTTCATCAACATCACCAGTCTTTTTATTTTGTCTATGTTTTGTTGCAGGTCATGTTCTTTGTTTCAGAATATAAAGATTAATTAATTATTCATATTGATAAAAACACAAGAATGAACATCATCCTAATACTCATCCTAATCCAAGTGAACTATAATCTGATGGACAGACTTCTTTCCTTGAACACAATTTTCCACTGCCAATATTTGTCCTGTCGCTTGTCTTTACTATTTACAATTATTTTCTAAACACTGTTTTGTATATGGTGAATTCCAGTGCTGTTTATTATCGGATTTATTGGGTTCATCACTCTGTAACCTGAATAACAGTATATCAATTTTCCAACATGATGTAATGTTTGTTGATTAAACGATGATCTATCCAAATTAGTTGGAGTGTAGAAACTATACCTGCTTTCCTCCTCCTCGCTCTCATGCTCTTCCAACCACATTACCAGCACCATCACTAATTTGGAGCTGCTATTAGCTTCACTGCAATAATAATGTAAGGTTGGGAATTGTTTTATATGTCAGACTAAAAGTGTTTCCAAGGAGCGTTAATTATCAATGTGTGTGGTGGCATTATGTCAGGTTAGTACACCTTAGACACCTTTTCCCTACAAATAATTGGTTCCAGAATGGAGCAGTTTCATCACTAAAACCTAACAAAGTATCTCACATTCCCCTACAAATTTTAACTTCAAAAGGCCTTCTTGGCATTCCTTCAGCACCCTTGAAGGATTTCAACGACAAGGAAAAACATCTTCACATTTTTGTACGGTTTTAACGCTCTGAGTAGTTTTTAATGTTTCCTGGAGTTAAAATTAAAGTGTTTCCTCTGAAAAGACCATGCTTTCACTGAGTATTCAAAATGGGTCTGTTTTACCTTTTCATTTTTGTCCAGTAGGTCTTTGTTTGGATTCTAGAATATTAAACTTAACTGACCATTGATACCAACAGAAAAACCAGTTTGAACCTCATCGTTAAGTTCATCGTCATGCACGTGCACAACAGATTAAATTTGAATGACAGATTTAGGTTCTGCAAGAGACGTTAGATGCTATGATCTTATTATAAACCATAATCTTGAAATGGTTCCTTTCTTGATCTAATGTTTTTACTGTTAATATTTGGCGTACAGCTTGTCTTACTATTTATTATCATCTTGAACAATCATTATGAATTTCAACAAAAGTAAGTTAGCAGTACCGTTTGTTTGTACTGGGTATTGAAATTGTATCAGTATCACCTGTCATTTTATTTCATCTTTTTTATGTTGCAGATCAAAATTTGCGTGGTAGATTAGGATTAATTTGTTAGTCATACTAACAGAAACACCAGCTTGAACCGTTCCTCATGATCATCCTATTGCAAGTGCACGAAAGACTGAATTTGATGGACAGACTTAGTTTCTGCAAGAGTTGTGTCTTGTGGTGTGTAAGCATTATAAACCATGCTCTTGACATGGTTCCTTTCTTGAACTCAGTTGTCTACTTACTGTTAATATTTGTCCTGTTTGTTGTCTTATCTATTACTATTATTTTGCAAAAATATTTTGTACATGGTGGATTTGAATGCTATTTAACATTGGATTTATTTGTTGAACAACTGCAAGCTTAACAGCAGCATTTTAATTTCCAGCATGATGTAATGTTTGTTGATTAAACTATAATCTCTCGAAATTAGTTGGAATGAGGTGACAAACCACTCTTTCTCTTCCTGACCCCTCCACCATGCTGCTCCAACCTCAGGACCACCACCAGCATCAATTTAGTGTTGCTATAAGCATCACTACAATAATAATGAAAGGTTGAGTTTGTCTTTGTATGTCGTGCTATAATTGTTCCAGAAGGACATTATTTATCTGTGTTGTGGCATTATTTCAGATTAGTGCGCTTTAGACAAACTTTGCCCTACAAATATGTGCCTCCAGAATAGAGCAGTTTCATCATTAAAAATGAGCACAATATCTCACATTCCGTCACACATTTTAACTCTAAAACGCCTTCTTGGCATTCAAGTATTACTGTAAGTGAATTTTAGTTTCCTAATGGCCCGACTTTTAAGATGGCACACAACAGGACAAAAACCATCTGAGATTGCATATAATTATACATATTTCAACACATGTAGGCAGTTAAACTCGACATAAACACAATTCTCTGTTTTTTGCTGCAACGTACTTACTTTTCTAAAATATCCCAACATTATTTGTTTTGCATACAACATCATTTCCATCATACCATTTTATTAAACAATTTCTAACATAAGACCTATGCAGAACGTTTGACAAAAACTATTTTGAGCAAAATGCTTAAGGATAACTATTATTTCCTTATTGGTGCAGTCAAATGAATTTAGGAAATTACTATGTACTGATCTCATTATACTACCTTTCTTGTTATGTTCACAATACACCACACTGTCCTGTATGAAAACCTCAGTGTAGGGGAGATAACCGCTTTTTAACCTCTAAGTAAGAACTATTTGCATGGTGTCAAAGTAACATATGGTGGTTTTAAGTTCCAACATATAGCAACATGGTGGGGTTAATAATGTACTGTCTTGCTTTTTATATATGTGTCACGATATTTTAATGAATATTATTCATGTTCCGGTACAGACACACAAAAAACATTTCATAATGTGTGATAACATTTTCTTCAAAAATAATTATTCTGCATAGGAGCATATACACTTCAAAGAAATCATAAATAAACATGATGGTGAATGCCAGCAATGGAACAAGCTTGAAAATAGTGATGGATATTGTATTTTGGAGGGCCACATTTTGAGGAAGATAAACAATGTACACCAACTTCACTCTCTACCATCCGTTCCCCACTTTAAAGTTGACACTATAGATAAGTCACGCCTAAGCCATAATAAGATATGCAACAATTGTATGCACCTGTCTTGAAAACTGTAGCATCAATTTTCAAAGTAAAAGATGTACAATAACTGGAGATTATGTTGGACATATGACTAATCCAAATTTATCCTTGAGATGGGTATGAATCTGCAGGGTTAATGCCAAATGTGTGTTAATTGTTTGTTCATGGTTCAGCAATCCTTTATAATACAGTTGCAGACAGTGTCCTGTTACATTGCTTCTTTTGACTGGTATGCTACTTTTTCTTGTACCAAACTATTGTTTCTTCAAGGCTGTTTATCAACAAATTCTTTTCGTAGTGTAAATTGTCGAAAGAGTTTATCATTCATTCCTATCGGTATACCGATTCCCCTAGTTAATTTGTCTTTAGCACTGAAGGTAAAGACAGATGCGTTATCTTTAATGGATTTCAACGACAAGAAAAACATCTTCATTGTCGAAGGTTGCAAAGATATAATCAGTTTTGAAGGTTTCCTGGAGTTTGAAATAGTGTTTACTCTGAAAATTGCCATGCTTACATTGAGTATCACGGTTTTACGTTTTATCTACAGGTCTCAGTTTGGATTGTAGGATGATAGGATCAATTGATGAATCATACGGGCAGATGGACCAGCTTGAACCTCTTCTTCACCTTCATCCTGATCCAATTGCAAAACAGATTAAATTTGAAGGACAGACTTAGCTTTTGCAAGAGTTGTTAGGTGCTATGATGCTAGAAACCTTAATCTTGAAATGCTTCCTTTCTTGAACTAACGTTTTAACTGTTAATATTTGTCCTGCAGCTTATCTTACTATTTCCTATCATTTTTAATAATCATTATGAATTTTAACAACAGTAAGTTAGCAGTACACCTTGTTTGTATTGAGTATTGAAAGTGTATCAGTATCACCAGTCATTTTATTTCATTTTTTATGTTGCAGATGTCAGTTTGCTTGGTTGAATATTAGGATTAATTTGTAAGTCATACTGACAGAAACACCAGCTTGAACCTTATCCTCACGCGCACCATGTCCCCAGTGCAAAGAAGACTGACTTTGATGGACAGACAAAGTTTCTGCAAGAGTTGTGTCTTGTGGTATGTACTTATTATAAGCCATGCTCTTGACATAGGTCCTTTCTTGAACTTGATTGTTCACTTACTGTTAATATTTGTCCTGTTGGTTGTCTTAACTATTACCATTATTTTGTAAACATATTTTGCATATGATGGATTTAAATGCTCTTTAACATTCGATTTATTTGATAACAGCTACAAGCTTAACAGCAGGATATTAATGTACAACAGATACACAAGGTAATGCTTTTTGCTGCAGAGTACTCACTTTTCTAAAATATATCAACATTATTTGTTTTGCTTAGAACATAATTTGCACCATACCATTTTAATACACAATGTCTAACATGAGACATATGTGGAACGTTTGACAGAAACTATTTGGAGCAAAATGTTTAAGGACAACTACTATTTCCTTATTGGTGCAGTCAATCACGATATGTTATTTTTCGATTTCTTTGTATAAATGAATTTCAGAAATTACTATATGCTAACCTCATTATACTACCTTCTTTGTTATATTCACCACACACTGCTCTGTCCTGTATGGAAACCTCAGTGTAGGGGAGCTAACCGCTTTTTAACCTCAAGTTAGAACTATTTGCTTGAAGACAAAGTAACATATTTTGGTCTTAACTTACAAAATATAGGAACATAGAGGGTGTAATAATCTACGTTCTTGCTTTTTCTATATGTGCCACGCTCTGTACGGCTATTTTAATGCATATTATTCATCTTTCGGTACAGACACACAGAAATAACATTTCATAATGTGTGATAACGCTTACTTCAAAATACGTTTCCTCCATAGGAGCAGATACAATTCAACGAAATCATAAATAAATATGATGGTGGATGCCAGCAAATGGATAAAGCTTGAAAATAGTGATTTGATGGATATTGTATTTTGAAGGGCCGTATTTTGAGGTTTCCTGGAGATAGAAATACAATGTTTCCTGTGAAATTGCCATGCTTACTAGAGTATTAAAAGTGTGGTTGTATCACGGTTTTACGTTTTATCTACAGGTCTCAGTTTGGATTGTAGAATATTAGGATTAATTGATGAATCATACGGACCGACGCATCAGCTTGAACCTATTCTTCATCCTGTTCCAAGTGCAAAACAGATTACATTTGAAGGATAGATGTAGCTTCTGCAAGAGTTGTTAGGTGATGTGATCATATTTGAAACCATACTCTTGAAATGCTTACTTTCTTGAACTGAAGCTTCTGCTGTTAATATTTGTCCTGCTGCTCACCTTTATATTTTCACTATCAGTTTTTGGAACTATAAGCATTATGAATTTCGGTACTAGTAAGTTAGCAATTCAGTTTGTCTGTTCTGAGTGTTGAAAGTGTGTTAATATCAAAGGTGTTTTTGCTTTATGTTTTCTAACGTCGCATTCCTCGGTTGGAGTAGCAGAATATTAGAATTCCAATATCACCAGTCATTTTATTTCATCTTTTTTATGTCGCAGATCTCAGTTTGCGTGGTAGAATATTAGGATTAATTTGTTATTCATGCTGACAGAAACACCAGCTTGAACCTCGTCCTCATGCTCATCATGTTCCAAGTGCATAGAAGACTGACTTTGATGGACAGACTTAGTTTCTGCAAGAGTTGTGTCTTGTGGTGTGTACTTATTATAAGCCATGCTCTTGACAAGGTTCCTTTCTTGAACTCGATTTTCAACCTACTGTTAATATTTTTCCTGCACCTTATCTTAACTATTTATTATTGTTTTGCAAGTAATTTTCGGATATGATGTGATTGCTATTTATCATTAGATTTACTTCCTGTATTACTGTTGGGTTTGCAGCTGTATATTAGTGTTCCATCATGATGTTATGTTTGTTGATGTAAGCTACGATCCCTCCTAAAGAGGTGGAATGTGGTCACAAACTCCTACATCATCCTTCTGCTCCTCCCCGTCATGCTGTTCAAATCACATTACTATCTCGACCTCCAATGTGGGGCTCCTGTATGCATCACTACAATAATAAAGAAAGGCTGGGTATTTGTTATATGTGTGGGCAAAATAGTTTATAAAAGACATTGTTTATCTGTGGTTGCATTTTGCAATGTTGGCACATTTTACAGAACGTTTTCCTACTAATAATATGCTCCCGAATGGTGTAGTGTCATCACTAAATATTAACACCGTATCTCACACTCCCTCACAATTCTTTTCCCCAAAATACTGTTTTAGCATATGCAGTAATTGCAAATGAATTTTACTACTGTCCCGAGATTTAAGATTGTATTCAAATCTACAAGAACCATCTGAAGTTACATACAACTTTAACTCTTTCAACAAATGCAGGCAGACAAAACTAACCATATACACAATACAATGCTTTTTGCATCAACGAAGTCACTTTTTTAACAAATATTGATGTGTAAAATGCTGTTGATCAACAAATTTTCTGATAGTGTCAGTTGTCAAAATAGTTCATCATGCATTCCTATTGTTAAAACGATTTTCCAAGCCAAAATTTGAGTTAATTTGCCTTTAGCAACTGAAGCTAAAGACATATGACTTGTCTTTCATAGATTTCATCGGTAGCAAAATCATCTTCATATTCGTGTGGTTGAAACAGCCTCATTAGTTGTCAATGTTTCCTTGTGTTAAAGATACAGTGTTCCCTATGAAATTTTCATGCTTTCACTGAGTATTGAAAATACCCCAGGATCACATTTTTATTATTATTTTATTTTTTTTTTCTTCAGGTGTCAGTTTGGAGTGTAGAATATCAGGATTAATTGGTCATACTGAGAGAAGCAACGTCATGAACCCGATACTGATGCTCATCCTCATTCAAGTGCACAACAGACTGATTTTGATGGACATTCTTAGCTTGAAATGCAAGAATAGTTCTATTTTGCATTGGTGGGTTTAAATTTTTGATAGTTTGAAGTGCTCTTAACAGAGGCGAAGCACTTGAACTCACCCCCTTCTTCAAGTGAAGTTTCTGATCGTATTTGTCTTGTAGCTTATCTATTTACTATCTGGTAATCTACAACCACCATTAAAGTCCACTGTTAGGAAATGGGAGTC
>JAECUM010034814.1:0-37360 GCA_016617855.1 Megalonaias nervosa
CTTATCTAAAGGCAGTTTTTGTTTTGTTGTTTATTTTTTTTTTTTTTGTTTATTTTGTTTTGTTTGTTTGTTTTTCTCCTTCAAATCTGCCAGATGTCCATCTGTTTGTGCCCCTTTTATTTTCAGTATAGAGTAGTTGCTGTTTTAATAATTTATTTTACTCATTTGTATGATTGGTAATATCATTTTATATTATCTTTAATCTCATTATTACATACCCATTGATTCATAGCTAATCTAATGTGTGATATAGATGTTCATTCAGTGATTTTCTGTTACATGCCAAAAATGTCTGTATCATATACCCAGCCTGGAAATATTTTTACAACTTGAAATATTCCATAATAGTCCACTTATAATAGGAGAGCACCATAAGTAGTGTCGAGCAGTACATTTCACTGTATCAAAGCTGAGAAATTAGAGTTAGTTGAGGTGGTCAATAATATTTTGACAGAATGTTTGATAATTAGTTCTCAGATGAAGCTAGTGTACAAAGTGACCTCAAACATAAAACAGAGATACAGAGAGCACTTTGCAGCTGAAGTCTTGTATTGACATTTTTAAACATCCAGACAAAGTAAGACTCATGGAGTCATATCAGTATTCAAGGCATGGTTAGAAATGCCCTACCTTTGGAAAAAACTTTACCCGATGCATAATTCCCAAGAGACATTCCATAATCTAAATCATCTAAACATCTACAATATGAAGCACATTAAAGAACATTGCATTGCTTATTATAGACTCTGGATCATTAAATGTTACTAGAATTCTATATTCATAAAATACTTTTTCACCATGACTCACCATCTTGACCTGTACATGCCTGTGATACCTTCCACATAGATAAAGTCTGGAAACTTTTGTCAAACATTCTTTTTATTTTGATGATAAAGCTAAAATTGTCAATGTCATATTGATTTTCCTAGTTTGTTTCTATTTATATGTTCTCTTGTTTTAATTGCATTGCTTTTATTAACAAATGGTAAGGAAACTTTCCACAAGTCAAATTATTGGATTGATATTCATTGACTTGTTGGAGAGGCTTAGATGTGGCATAACAATAATGAGCTGTGATTGTTTTATCAGTTGGTATTTTTTACCATTTTAAAGATAAATTTTATAAATCCAAATAATGTGCAGCATTGACCTAAATAAAATAGAATCCTAATTGTGACACAAGTTTTTGTAGATTATGTTAGGGATAATATGTGCTTACCTGCTTCCACTATGTCATTTTGAAGCAGTTTTATATTAGAGCATTATAATAAAAATAATAACATTTCAGTATAGGTTCTTATGTATTACCTTAAAGGCAGTTTCAATGTCTTTCTCATTGAATTTAGTTCTAAAGGAGTTAATCTCAAAGATAAAGAGAAAGTAAAATGTCTGATGTTATATATTGATTGAACTATGATTTGATATCATCTATACAGCATGCTAACCTGCTTCTACCATTTATTATTTTCAAATCATTTTAAGCAGTTTGTTTTGTAATTATAATGATAAAGATTATAATATTTCAGTGCTGTGTTCAAAGGGTGTTTTAGTGAGAGATTTATAACAATTTTGAATATTCCATATCTTTCTCATGGGATTAAACTCCTAAGAAGATTTAATCTGCTGCAGTCAGCTAAACAGGAAGTAAATGACTGATGTTATATATCAATTTAATTTTGATTTGATGTGATGAATATAGTGCACAAAAGAAACTATGGAAGGTACAGAAGATGCTATTTCCTCTTAACTACTCAACAAATTGACACGATCTTCTTTGAGAGCGAGTATTGCAGTAACTTGAGTCAGTATTACAATAAAGGTTACATTTTGTTATCATTCCTTAACCTCAGTTGCACGTCACGAAGCAGATCCTGTCCAAACAGCCACCTTTATATAGCAGTCACCTGGTCAAAACAATCCATATAAATTTTCCCCATCAAATTTCCAATACTAAAGTGATGTATATAATTGTCATCTACTTTCTGCTGTTAATGGCCAAGTATTTCCTAATCAAATTTTTTTCACTGCTTTAATCAGTCACTGGACTGTATATAAACAGTGACTTCTCAATGCATGTGAATTAAACTATTGTTTGATGAGGTACGTGCTATATTAATAAAGAAATAGAACGTGAATCAATGTGTAAATATTTTTAATCTTGCTAGTACTTATCACACTCCAGTCACATTGTCATTGTTACTCAGAAGTGCCAATATGTCAAAGTCAAAAGCAAGGCAGATTTTGTTTTTCATTAAACGAAGAGGGATGAAGCTGGATGGTGGAAAAGGTAATCATACAATCATAACAGAAATGAGATTAGCCATTTGTGATAGTGCAACAGGTATAGTTCAAAATCCTATATTTTTAAATGTTTCTTTTAATTAAAGCTGTATCAAATGTCAATCAGTGAGGCAAGTTAATACTAGGTTCATTTAGCAGTTTAGTATTTACAAAGCTTGTATGTAAAGGCAAGCTTGTTTTGGGGTCATGTGTTAGTAGTAATAGCCACAATGAGTTTCTTATTTTCTTTCTATATTCATCACTGGTCTTGCAATCAAGCCAACTCTTTTGATTTTGGCATGCTGGGCTACTAGTTAATCTACATATTGTTTAAAGCATGAACAGCTGTGCTAAGCCTAATTATACATGTTCATGGAATGAAGAGTCATTCCTCTGATTTGCAATCATATATAAACTACCAGGTAGTAATGAAAATAATATTTTCTCATGATGCACAATACAAAATACAATAAAGTTTTACAAAATACAATTAGTATTTTAAAACATAAAAAACTTAGTTTCAGTAATGATTTAATTTATAAGATGGATTAAAGTGAGCAGGATACAGTAATCATGTGTGGAACCTAATTTGAGTGAGAACAACACATACATGTATTTTATAATTGTATTGAATAATTGGACAAAATTAAATCTGTTGATAATAATAATGATAATGGTACATAGTGCAGGGTATTTGTTCAGATACTAAATTTGAAAGATCAACCTGCATACCCAGGTCACCTGTGTGCAAAGGCCAATTAGGGTTTTCCAATGGGAGGCCATTGTTGTAGGAATGTATCCCATGTTCAATGTGAGCTCAGTGTATATCTTTCCATTATCTTTGTATATTTGGTTGAGTTCTTATGGGTAGGGAAAGAACCTATGGTATTGCACAGGGGTCTCAACCCAATATGATTACAGTATGGTCACTAACTACACATATGAGAATTACAGATGGGGAGATATTTGAAATTTGTATAAAATTCACAGTACCCCTACTGCAGGGAGTGATCAAACTTCCAATAACTATAGCACACACTACACTCATAGGAATGTCTTAGGTGGTGCTGGAGGAGTTCAAGGACACTGAATTGTGTAGGAGGAATTCATGGATATTGAATTGGGTAGAAGCAATTTAAGGACATTACACATATTTTACCTAATTTACTAATCTTTCAAAATATCCCTGCACTTCTTGGAGATATAAAAATATAAGCTTATAGAAACAATGAGTTTACACGGACCTTCCAGTGTTGTTATAGTAAAAACAAACATATACAAATGTGTGTCAAAGAGAAACATTTAAGACATCAAATTCAATCTGCCAAAATGTATTCTGCTTCAGATTCGGTGATTAGTGAAACAAGACAATAAGTCTTTTAATGCAGCCTACACATCACTTTTATATCACCTTGCACTATTTCTGTCATATTTTTCCTGTAATATTTATTCATTGAAACAGTATTTATTTGCAGAATTCTTCATGGAAAGGACAAACATTCAAACAAGAAGTATAGAGGATTGATCAACAAACACAAGAGTATTTTGAATTCTCCCCTCATCAACAATACTATTTACTTTTATAATAGGACTAATATGATTAATGAAAGCACACTATTGCAAAAATTGAAACATGCTAAAGAGATATTAAAACAGAATTGTACATGCAATATTGAATAATGTCAAACGGTAACTTATAAGCATTTACAGCAGAAACCTATTGTTGTATAATTGTAAGCAACAAATGCAAGAAAGGAAAGACAAAATATGATGATGGCATTGACGGAGTACGTTCAGATGTTAGATAAGGAAATTTAACTTAAGCTCTGGTAGGATAGTAAATAAATACTATCAGAGATATAGCAACTAACTGGCATAACACAATCACAGTCACCCTAAAAATGAGTTTTCATTCCAAAACCCCCTGATACAGTCATGTTTTGAAAAGCACAAGTTTCTATAGTCTTCAACAAAAAATCAAACAAAAGAAAAAAACCATTTCAATACGTGCCCGTAACATTTAGGATGTATAAATGATAAATAGTCCTCCTTAAAGCTCATGTAAAACTATCATTGGGGCAGTTTATACAGCAAATTTTCATAGAAGCAATTTAAAGGCAATGAGGTCAGGTATAAACAATCACCATTTCACATATTACTTGATTGGCTGACAATAGCTGGGGTGAGGTGTTAAAACCTTTGAAGACAGATCTGAGGGGAGCCCACTAGATTGCATCAGTAAAGTTCACAAAGTGGAACAACCCAATATGTTTTAAGTTATGGATAAAAGAAAGAGATGCTAGAGGCATGTCGAAGATCAAAATTTATCATATATCATTGCATTAAACAACACTGTTTAAACCATCTGTATTAAAGATTATTGGCAAGCTTTATAGCAGTGGCAACATTTCTTTAAAGTTGGATTGTACTCCATATAAAAAATGCAAAGCATGATTATTTCAGTTGTCAGTAAAGTGTTCAAGTGTGCTTCATTTCTAAAGGCATGATGTCAAAATGCATTTCCTATTGTTCAGGAAGCAATAAGCTGTCCATGAAACAAGCAAAGCCCAGCAAAAATAATTTTGGAACTCATGGTTGATGCAGTTTTATTTTACTTTATGAAGATTAGCTGCAAGGGGTAGTATTTAATTCTTTGTACATACTTGCGAACAACATATCAACAAAAGTCGTTCTGGTGTATACAATGTCCATTGAAATAGCAGCACCACCCATATGTAACATATTTGACATGCTGAATTGAACATTCAGATTAGTTCTTTTTATTATTATTCATTGTCTTAATCTTGTCAAACTGCTATCTGTTAACTGACCCATGCTATTCAAGATGATTTTAGCCATTAAATGGATTGATTGAAAAACAAGCACAGTTGATCTGTGTTAATAAAGTATTAAAATCCATACTGGATAGAGGTGTTTATTATTTCTGTATCACCTATAAATTAACCCCCATTAAATTTGAAATTAGTATGTTACCTCCCCCTTTGCCCAATAAAATATTCAGTCCCAAAGATAGTGTATATTACTTTTCTATAAAGACAAGCACATCTCGTGGTCGAATTACATAGGATACAGTTCTGATAATGCTAACATTATGGTCACCAAGAACACTTTGTTCTGACCGTGATTCGCTTAGCAAATCCAACAGGGAAGTTAGAACAACAGTACCAGCCAGTCTTTAGTGCTTGCAAGGATGAACACTAAGAACACTTGTATTACCTTCAAGCCCCTATTGAATGATTGAGAGCAGCAAAGAATGTATCTGATTAAGCCTATAGTTTGCCATACAGTGGATTTTAAATGACATAAACTTATGTGTATTTTTATTTAATGTCAGCGTGGTTGTGCTTAAGTAAGTGTTTGCATATATATGTATGTTCGTGGTAATGATTTTTGACAATGTTAAAACTTCCAACTATTTTTTCTTTGTAAGTGTAATAAATGGTTAATAGATAACAGACATATTATTTTCTTTTATTCAGATTTGAATTTCCATTAGTATTCTATAGGCTTATTTGAATAGGTAGCTTATTTTCTCAATTGAACAATGTCAGTTTCTTAAGGTCATCGCACTGACCTCCCTTGGGATGTCAAAACATCTTTTTAGTCTCACCCCCACCAAAATTATATGGGAATATGGCAGGTATGTAAGTTAGCATTAATACAAGGAAAGTGGTCAAGCTAATCTCTTAGTTAGTAATTATGTACTTATGGACTACCTTGAAAATCTCTTCATCGACCTCAAACAATTGCAAGGGGTTTTAACTTTTATTTTTATAACTCAATTGCCTGTATGCAAATATATTTTGAAACCTCATCTGCTCATTGATAAGCATAAATTATATATACTCTACTAAGAGTTGTATTGTGAATTGTGTCACTGTAAATAAACACATACATGGATTAAGGAAACACAATATGAATTCTTTGTTGTCCAGGGGATTGAAAATATTTAGTGTGATTTGGTTGCCTGCTTTGGAATCTGGAATGGTGGAATAAGATGATGATCTGTGTGTTGCTTGTTTCATTCTTGTTTCTCAGGTATATGGTGAATATTTATGACTATTTCCTAAATTAATCTGCACAATTTTAGCTGCTAATGTTTTATATAAACATAATTGAAAATAAAGTGAGTAGATTATTATTGCTACAAAACATAACATTTTTGTGCACATAGTGAACAACACTTTCATTAAAATGTATTTCAGCCAAATCATCCATCCCCAGGGGTTCGATATGGTCATATGACAAGAACTGCATATTTACCCAATACACCAGAGGGTAGAAATGTGTGTAGAATGCTTAAGCTGGCCTTTGACAGGCGGCTAGTATTTACAATCAGCACATCAAGGACAACAGGAAAAGAGGGCCTCACATGGAATGACATTCATCATAAAACTAATCCTAACCCAGGAACACAGTAAGCATCAGTTATTTATTTTAATTAAAATCTCTCTCTCTGTCTCTCTCTCTGTCTCTCTCTTAGCCATGTGGTCAAGTCCGGTTTATGGGATGGTCCTGCATCCAGCATGTGTCATGCATTACCAATCCAGTTATTACTAGTTTCAAATCCTTCTTAAAAATCAAAGGACCAGTCTAAATTATACTAGGCAGAAAAAACCCGTGCATGATAGTATCTCAGAGTATGCCAATCTATCATTGAGTATGGCTGCCACTACTAAAAATAAAGAAGAGTCCATTGAAGGGACTGATGTTCTATGGTTTGAAAGGAATTCAAGGTAAAACCATTTCTTCCCCTTTACTGCCTAGTGTTGAAACCATTTGTAATAATCTTCAGCAATAAGATTTTCAGATTATCCAGTGTTGTGGCCATATGGGATATAAGATGGGCACCAGTTTCAAACTAGACATCATAACAAGATTTTTGGTGAAAACTCCATGCCAATGTGACAGTCATAGCAGCCATATGTGATATAAGATAGGCATCATTTGCATTTAGGACCAACTGCATATCACAAACATTTTTATGAAAACCCATTGTTGATAAATTATAGAGGAATTGTGACAACAAGATTTTTAAGATGCCACCATGGCTGTTATTGGATGTCAGATTATCATTTTCATTCAGGACCAACTAGACATCATAAGAAGTCTTTTGGTAAAAATCTCATGTCAATATGACTTTTCATTTTGGAAGAATAGTGATAACAAGATTTTCAAGATGGAAGCCATGGCAGCTTTTTATGAGGACAGATCAGCACCATTTTAATTTTGAACCAACTAGATATCATAAACAGTCTTCTGGCAAAACTCCATGGTATGACTTTCTCTTTAAGAGTTGTAGTCATAAGAAGATTTTCAAGATGAAAACCTATTGTTAAATTATAGAGGAGTTGCGACAACAAGATTTTTAAGATGCCACCATACTGGATGTTCAAGTAGCATAATTTTAATTTAGACCATCTAGACTTTATGAAAATTCTCATGCTGAAACCCCATTTTAATGACTTTGGTTTAGAAGAAATACTGTGATTATATCTGACCAATTAGACATCATTTAGTGAAAACCTCAAGCTGATATGAGCCTCCATTTAGAAGGAGTTGTGATAACAAGATTTTCAAGATAACCCACTGAGGCAGCCATATTGGATGTCTCGGTGGCAACATTTTCACTTATAATCAACTAGACATTATATTAAGTTTTCTAGTCAAATCCTCTTCTTTCCATTCTGGAGGAGTAGAAATAACAATATTTTCAATATGGCTGCCATTTAAACCATATAGGACATAGATCGGTAACATTTTCATTGAGGACCCACTAGGCATCGTAAGAATTAGTCTTTTGGTGTAAACCCCTTGTTGACATAATTCAGCAAGATTATTTTTTATGATATGGTTTCATGGCATGTTATGGTTTCTCAGGAATGTATCAGATGGTTTAAATTCTCAGCACTGAAAAAAATATGAAAGGGAAGAAATTCTTTTTATTTAGTTGAGTGAAGGTCATTCAGAGGGACTTTTTGTTTGTTCATCATTTTCAAATATAATTACCACAACACTTGGGCAAGAATTTATAAATGTGATGTTTTATTGTATGGAAATGAAATGCAATGGCCAGGAATGCTTTTAGTGACAGCAACCTTGATTATGGAACAGCTAATCCACAAAATATTGTTTTCCTGTGATAAGGGGAATGCATGCTCTAAATTTAATTATGTTTTCAAGAGCTTAAGAGATCATCTGAAAATGAAATACATAGGTAAACACTATTTTCAGCAAAAGTGACCTTGTCTTTGGAGCGGTGGACCCCAAAATTAAAGGAGTTATTTCTTTGCCTAAGTGAAAAACTTGACCCAATTTGCATTTGAATGTAGTTTCTAGAACTTATGTTATCATCCAGAAGCCAAACCTGACTCCAACCTACATTCCTTGAATGAAAATGATGAATTTAAATACCCAGCAACTGTCACTGATGTAATATGAAAACAAATTACACTAAAAGTCATCAAAGCTGGAAAATTCATTCGTGTCAATTGTTCATTCCATCTAGTGTTCTCATTACCAAATCAAAGGTATTTCCAATATTTGTTACAGGTCATTGTCTTCAAAATTTTCTTTTAAGTGGCAGAATATCTGTAGACAATTAGAAAAATGGGAGTTATGGCTTCAAATTATAGCACAAACTGTTAACTTTGGATTCTGGAGCAAAATTTTACAAAAGACTCAAACAAAATTCTACATGCAGTTAATATTCATAATTAAACTGCAGAGTCATTTTATTTCTAGTATTCCATGATATGTTATCTGCAGTTGTTATGGCCACATACTGCTTGTTCTTTTTTTATTTGTACAGCATGGTTGAATTTCAATCAAAGTTGATATGTAACTTGATATTGTGACAAGACCTTGACTGGTTTAGCATTCTACTTCATCATTTACAGTAGTTATGGCCCTTGATTGTGCATTTTCTTAACATTGGTTTCCCCGCATAACTTTACCAAAGACTGTTAGGATTTAACTAATTATTAGCATGAAGCTTTATATTTATTAGACCTTGAATGAGTTTGATTTTCAACTTTCCATGCTGTCATTTAAAAGAGTTACAACCCCTGATACCTGTCTGCCTATACTGTGGTGCCTGCAGCATATCTCTACCTCAGATTGCAGGAGTTCAATTAAATATGGTGTACAGCATTATGCTGATGGGATGTTAGATTTGCTTAATTTTCAGTTGTCTACTTTGACTGAGATCCAATGTAATGTTACAATATTATTAAATAGTAGAGTTATTGCACATTTTGCCAGCTTTTGTTTTGTCACAATATCATAAAGGATTTCAAATATATTTGTATTAACTGCACAACACTTTTTGATCTCTTGCAAGAGTTTATTTGCCATAATTTTACATAATCATTTTCTTGATTTATGGACCATTATTGTTGAATACAACAAAATTTATCTGTTCATGGCCTTGCAAAAGATATTGTTGCAAGCAGGGTTTCTTGTAATGCACCTATCACTAATAACTCTAGTTTTATCTCTAGAAAGAAAATTTTCCGGGTAAAAACTCTATTATTCCTAAAATTCCTTTACAAGAATATCACAGGTATGTTGCCCTTGAAGATATAAAGTAGTAATCTGATATAAGCACCTGAATCTCTATGGTAAAGGTACCATTCCAAAACATAAACCAGATTTTTAAAAAATCATTCACATCAATAACCAGGGATCTACTATACATGCCTTCACCAATCTTTACATATTTGTTGACCTTATAGATTAAAAAAGCAGATAGATTTTCAGGTTTCTAGCTGAAATATAAAGATCACCATGTTCCAAAGTAGGAAAATGGTTTCCTTATAAGTAATTATTTTGTACTGCACCTCCTTTCACAATGCTTTACATGTAGGCTACTGTAGGTAGTAATATGTCAGCTGCAAACAAGTAACAAAGTATGCACCTATTACACATGCCACATAACATTTATATTTTGTACCATTTGCAGTACTTCATTTGTAATTTGTATACTTTTTTCCCCCAAAATATTACAGTACCATACTTTCTCCTGGTCACCTTTGTAAGGTTGTTTTAATGATGTAATTTTTATTGATACAGGTACATCAGTACATATATTGTGATATTGTTGTAAATAATTATGAAATGTTTTAAAGAATAACTTTTGTTTTCAGATTTGGTTACCCGGACCCAGAATATCTATCAAGGGTGAAGGATGAGTTGGCTGCCAAAGGAATTACAGAGGCTGATATCCCACCAAAATATGCCAGATTGTATGAATATGGCTCTCCTGTTTAAAGAAGCCATGAAGTTTCTGTGAAGACCATTTTGCATGTGATTCTTATTGCAGTTTTAAAATATCATAGGAGTCCCAACTTTATGTAATATGGTTATTCTTGCAGCATATATTATTAATTTTATTTCCAATATTTTGGATCCTGCTTTACATGCTGGAAATGTCTTTGTCAGAATCAGAGGCTTGGGGCATGTGTGTTTGAGATCAAAGACATAACTGATTGATTTTGTCATAGATCGTACTGTTGTTTAGATCTTACCTAAGTTATGTATGTCTGCAGCCGCCATACAAAGTACATATCATAATATAATTGTTTTTTGTTTGTTTTGTTTTATTGCTTTCTATAGCAATTTTATCAATATGGATCTGTCATTTCAACATGTTTGAAATGTAACTAAACATTGAGGTAAATTTCCTGGAATCTTACACTTGTTCACAGCCTCAAGTTAAGCTTGAAATATTTGGAATTCACTCATAAATTTCATCAGAAACATCACACATATTCATGATCCTATAAGTATATATCACTTTTTAAAATTGTCTTTGAGCAGTAGAGTGTCAGGTTAACAACCTTCTTAGTTTCAGCAATTAACTTTTGCTCGATCTTGCCAGGAAGAGCCATTTGCTTTGCTAAATTACAAATTTATTTTACTCTTGTGGCACCCACACTTAAGAGACTGTGTATGGATACAAATTTAAATCAACCCAAGCTTGTACAAAATTGTATTTGTTTAGGACAGTTTCATGTGAATGTCTTACAGTCAGCAGCTTGTTGATGAGACGGTTTACAAAATCAGCACATGCTGAAATTTTATTATTTCTCATTGGATTATAGTATGTGCAGTTATCATGCATAATATTTTTAATTTTGATTATCGTGTAGACGTTTTAAAAAACTGTTTACCTATTATGAATATTTTTATAATCCAATTTCTCCTCTCCATTGCATGAAACCTGGTTGTGTTTTAAGTATGGTATCTTATAATGTACACTTTCCAACATTCAACCATTAACTGTTGTCAACTCTTGTAGAAGTAAATGAATGATTCAGAAAAAGGAAACATTTAAATATTATGTTACCTAAATGTGTAAAAATAACTTTTAGACCCAATTATGTATACAATTTTTGTTGCAAATTGTATCTTTTAAATCACTATAAGCATTTTTGGGATCATGCTGGTTTCTCTTCATTTGTTTTATGGTGACTCTTTCCCCCAAAATAGAAAGTACATTGTTTTCCTTCAGTGGTGTTTCCTATTTTAAGTGACTGATATGAATCATGTAAAATTATTGTTTTGCTATACATATATGACTACTAAACCCTAATTGAGAAAATATAATGATTTCAAATCCAAATATAAATTTGCTTTGTAAATGAGAGTGTTTGCATGATTTATAATGTCTTATGTTGCACCATGTAAATTGTCATTAAATTTTGACCAATATGCTTATACATTATTATTTAGCTAATGTATGCAAATGTACCATGGATCAGGTCACTTCTCTACCAAATGAATGAACACTGTTTAAGATAATTAAAAGATCAGTATTTTGGGTTGTAGAGAGAAGATGGTAGATGCTGCTTTTTGTCATTTTCGTGTAAAATATTAAACTTTAAAATCATAAAATCAACAAAAAAGCATGAAATGTCCACCATGAAAACATGGATTTTCCATAAAGCTTGATGTGTGTAACATATATATATATATATATATATATATATATATATATATATATATATAATTCCTAAATTCCTGCAGGAGAAAAATATAATAATTTGAAATCGAAATTCAGCTGTGCTTTGTAAATGTCTTTATTTTGAGAATATTGGTATGATTTATAATGATATATGTTGTACCATGTAAATTGTCATTAAGTTTTGATGAACAGGTTTTACATATTGCGTGTTAGTTACAGTGTACAAATATCTGCAATAGACTGGATCACTTCTCTATAAAGTCAAGAGAATTAAAAAATGAGTGTTTTTGTTGGGGGGGGGAGGTGTGGAGAGAAGATGGTAGGGTTTACATTTTGTCATTTTCAAGGAAAATATTTAAACTTTAAAATCATAATATCAACAAAATTGTTAAATATGAGAAATTATTTCATAACAGGATGAGAAATGATACATGGGAGAATGCATGAGCTTAATTCTATCTTAGATTCAGAGGAGGATTTTGTGACTTCTTCAGCAAATATTATAAGTATTTAGGAACAGAATACCATCTAGCTTATTTAATTACTTGTTTTAGATCTCCATAAGGCAATATTAGTTGCTGTTTGAAACCTCTTCTCAAGACCCAAATTTGGCATGGTACATACCAGCATTAAGGACTTATAAATGGTACAGATGATGCCCATTCATCATCAAATATGGCTACCATTACTAAAAGTATATAAACTTGCAGACGACTTCTCAAAAGCTGCTCCATAGAATTTAACTAAATTGAACAGAAAGCATTATGGTACAAGGGACTTTCAGATTTATGCCAATAATGCTAATTTGTCACTGAATATAGCAACCATTACTCAAAATAGAAGAAAGTTAAATGACATTCTCCAAGATTGCTTCACAAAATTTAGATCATTCTGATGACACATCCTGATATAATATACTCTTAGCTTTGTACATCTGACATCATACGGTGACATCACTAAAAATTTAAAAACTGCTAAATGATCTCATCGAAAAAAGTGCTCCAGAGAATTTGACCAATTAACAGAAAGACTCCTGGCATCAAGACCTTTCATATATATATGTGAATGCTGCTGCTGTGCAATTACTAAAAATACAAAATCTTATAATCAGCATCTACAAAACTTCTAAACAGAATTTGTACAAATGGTACCAATCCACCATCAAATATGGCCACTGTTACTAAAAAATAAAAATAAAAACATTCAGCAACTTCAAAAACTTTAAAGCATTGAACAAACTTTTACTAAATTTTGAAAGAATGCATCCTAGCATGAAGGGTTTTCAAGTGTACTCATATATTGCCAATTTGTCATCAAATGTCACAGCTGTTAAAAAACACCGAAAACCTTTAAATAATTTTTTTTAGAAACTACCTAACAGACCATGCATGAGGGACTTTCAAATTTTTCCAAATGATAGATGATTTTTATCATTCAAGATCAAACTAATAAGGTTTAACATAAAAAATTTTCAAACAACACTTTCATTAGAAGATATCATGATTTCATATCATCTAAACATTTGTAAATGTTGTCAACAGTAGGCAATTGCTTTTACACTCTCGTGATCAGTGATGAATTTCTACTCATTAATAAAATAGGGAAATAATGAGAAAAAATAATGATCTCTGTTCTGCAGTGAATTACACATGCTACACAATTTTATCAAAATCCTCTTCTGCTTTACTTAGTATCTCATATGCTCTAAGTGATGACTTTATGTGGAAATCATGAGAGAGAGAGAGAGAATTTGAGCTGGATGAATACCTTAAACTTGAAATTACACAAAGTACCCAAGAGGAAAGTGAGTATTCATAATGTCCACGCTTTCCATAGGATGTTTCTACAGTGTAACATGATACCAGATACAAAGTTGCAGCAGCCTATGGAGTCAGGTAGGCCAAATGATACATTCTCTGGCTTAAACATAGTGTAATCTATTTTAGTTTATTTTTTTTAAAATCAAGTATAAGGTTCTAAAACAGATCATTTTTAAATGTCAAAATGTGTCAAGGTTTATCCCCCTCTCTCAGTCTGTGTTAGCTGCAGAGATATTTTGTCAGTATTATGTCCCCCTGTTCCTTTCTCTTTCTTGCTGTATAAATTTGTTATATAAACGAAATTTGAAAAGGCTGTTTATATTTTAATGAAACATTTATTGGGTTATACAACTTGTGTATCACAGATACAGTGGAAATACAATACATGCATATATATATGTGTGTGTGTGTGTGTGTGTGTGTATTTCCTTAAGTGACTTTGCTTTATTCCTTTTAAGTGTCTCTTTTTATATCTTTGTTTTTAGGTGATTGAAATCTAAAGGGAAATAACTTCCAATCTGTGCCCTTTATAAACTGTGTTTGTCCTTGTGAGATCATTTATTAGGAAGATTGATTTTCCATGTCTCTTATAAACCTCTCCACTTGAAAAACAGTCTCAGTGAATTGTAGATTATTAGCAGTTTACATTATTATATTATTGATTATGAGTATTCTGATTTCGAAAGCATGACCTTTGACTAGAATTTCGCAAACATTTTTTATTAAAAACTGGCAGTAATATTTTCATTGCCATTTTTATGATTCTTTGCTGCCTTATTTATCACATCTATCAGATTTGTTTCAAATTTCATCTAAAATCGCAGGTGTCAGTTAGTTATATGTGTTTGTAAATGTTTAACAGAGACATACTTTTTGCACAGACTTTGTTCAATGATAGATCTGCCTTTTACATTATTTTTAGAGAAAATGCTTGATTCATTCTTTTTGGAATAATTTTACAGTGTAAATTGATCTGCATCATGTAATGTTCTGATTATAGCATCCAGATTGTTAGAATGTACATCATGTAATGTTCAGATTTTAACAGCATACCAATTGCTAGAATCTGCATCATGTAATGCTCTGGTGTTAACAGCATACTAATTGTGAGAATTTACAAAATGTAATGCTCAGATTGTAACAGCATACTAATTGTTAGAATCTATTTCAAGTAATGCTCAGCTTTTAATTGCATACTAATTGCTAGAATCTGTATCATGTAATGCACAGATTTTAACAGCATACTATTTCCTAGAATCTATATCATGTAATGCTCAGATTTTAACAGCATACATACACAATGCTTGAATATACATATTGTAATGCTCAGATTTTAACAGCATACTGATTGTTAGAATCTATTTCAAGTAATGCTCAGCTTTTAATGGCATGCTAATTGCTGGAATCTATATCATGTAATGCTCAGCTTTTAACAGCATACCAATTGCTAGAATCTACTTCTAGTAATGCTCAGATTTTAACAGCATACTAATTGCTAGAATATACATCAAGTGATGCTCAGATTTTAGCAGCATACTAATTGTTAGAATCTACATTGTATAATGCTCAGATTCTAACAGCATACTAATTGTTAGAATCTATATCAAGTAAAGCTCAGATTTTAGCAGCATATTAATTGCTAGAATCTGCATCATGTAGCTCAGATTTCAACAGCATACTAATTGTTAAAATCTACATTGTATAATGCATAGTTACTAACAGCATACTAATGGTTAAACTCTACACCATGTAATGCTCAGATTCTAACAGTATATTAATTGCTAAAATCGTCACTGCTTTTATTTTATTGGGTGATATATATTAAGCAGGTGCCGTATAATCATGCAGTGGTAAGTGATGTTCTTTTGTTTCTTTTTTTATGAATAATGTTGCAGTTTACACAAATTACACAGTTTGTTTTGGTTGATTGTATCAGATTTTCTCTCAGTATGTGGTTATATTCTTACTTATTCCAGTCTAACAATGTGTTGAGCAATATTTCCATGTTCATAATCATTATGATTTATTATATTTTACCTGCATTTTTATTGGTTGACACATGCCAGTAGATTCATGTATTTGACAATTACAGACCATTCTTGAGGTGAATATGAAGTTCCCAACTGTACCTGTCCAACTTTAATACTGACATCTCTTTTACATTGGTCAACATGTGTCATAATTTACTGGTCCATAAAAATTCATATTCACTGGAAGAAATGTCTATAATTCTATACTGTGAAATGCCTTAAATTCTCGCCTAATTTTTGTTTTTATTTCCTTGAAAAATTGTTATGTTTATTCTTGGAAAGAAGAGTTGTGATTTTTTTATATGAAACAATTTTTAAAAACATCATGCTTGACATCCAGTACTGTAATAATCAAGAAAAATATTGTTTTGCTTTCTCTTAAGAAAGTTTGCCCAAAACAATTGTATCACAGAATGTTGTGGTAGAAGTAGAGTTTTTACAGCATTTAATAAAATAAAGAATAAACTGATGCACTCATACATTTTCCTTCAGTTTATTCATGAGATAGATGCAGGTAATTTGAATGCAAAGCTTATAGCATCATGTCCAGAGTTAATTACTTGCATATTTAAATGATGAAACAATATATTACAAAGTGTTATTTTTTATTTCTGGGATTACCCATTCAGAAGGATAAATTTTGTTCCTTAGCCTCATTATCCTTAAGATTTTCATAAATTTATTTGGCAGTTGATGTTTTTAAATATTTGTCTTAGGATCATACACTGTTTATTTCTTGTTCAAATTAAACTATAAAGTCTTTAAAAATATATTAATGCACAATTATGCTTTTATTTAAATCAGTAAAATTATAATTCATAGAGGCAGGAATAGAACTACAACTCAAGTTTAGAAGTTCAATATACACGAGATTAGGTTGTTTAAACATGTGTCTCCCTTTTCTGAAATCATTGTGTCATATTTGTAATTTGTGTATGCAAACCTCATTATAGCAAGGGTCTTGCACAATATTTCCTTATATTTAATTTGTAAGAGAAAAATAAGCAATCAAATCATACTTAATTTACATGTTGTGATTAAAATTAAATTTATCAAGGAGTATGTTTATTATAAGGATGCATGAATTTGAATAATATCACAGGTTATTAACTGGCATTGTCAGTCTCATCATGAAAGTGCTGCTGACATTTGTGGACAAATTACAAAAGTACTTATCATCATACTTGTATGAGTTATTGCCCCTGAGTTATTGCCCTTGAGTTATTGTGATGCACTATTGAAACTTTCTTGAGTCACAAACTAAAGTTTAAAAAGCTGCAATCAGATATATTACATACATATACAGAAATCCCAAATTTTGGTACTTTGTTTTTAGATATACATTATGTGATAACATTTAGTATGTTTAGATTGAGTACAAGTTTTTTGCTTAAGCTTCCAAGAATACCAGGTCTTTTGATTTTTAGAAAACAATCAGTAGCCGTCACCAACAACTGTTTAACCAGATTTGCAGCAGCAATGACGATGATAAGGTAAACTTCAGAGTATTTGTGGATTGTGTTGGTTTTTTTTTCATCAGCCCTGCATATTATTATACCTTAATTAAGATTTGTATTTTTGGTTCAGTTTGTTCATAGTACAAAAGAAAGACTTGAAAATGTTTAATGTGATTCTTTCAGTTAGTTAATCAGGATGAAAATAAAATTAAGTTTTAATCAAGGGGTATTTACCACAAGTTCTAAGTAGTTTTTACATTTAACCTACAAGCATTTCAAATTACTCTGCCTGCGTTTTTAATTTATTGAATTTTCTTTGGTCACATATTTTTGCACATGTAACTCTTGTAAGCATGATGATTCCAGCAATGTAAAATAAAATTTAATATAGGTGGGATATTTTCATCACCTAATGGTTTAAAACTGGTGACTTCAAAACAAAACATTATAGATCTTGATAGTCATTTTAACTGACCACTCATATTTTAGGAGAATCCTCAGTACACGAATTTAGCATAGCTGTTTAAAATTGGCATTCTTTTTCTCTGAAAAAAAACCTCTCTTGTTGACAGAATAGATTTAGGCCAGTTATGACAAACTGATGAAAACTGGACAAAAAAGATGGTAGTTAACAAGATTTGAAATTGTACATGTTACATAACAGAATATATCTTGAAAACCATATTTTTTTTGCATAATACCTCCATAGGAGAGTGTTTCAAACTAAATACATTCCTTGACCATGACCTTCTTTGTAAGATTATTAGAAAATGTTGATATTCTGGTGATACGACACGTACACTCTCATGGCAGAGAAATTCTGAATAACTGACTCAGTTTTATTTAACTTTGCATTGTGTGGTCCATTTAATGACTTCATATTCAGAATAACAGCTCTTTTCTAGGAGAGTGAAAATGTTCATGAACTTTTTTGTGGCCACATACTTATCGTACATAGCAAACCTCACTTACTTGAGCTATTGCTTGTTTGCACATTTGAAATCCATCACTCTTTATTTTAATGCAATAATAATTAGTGATGTTTCTGTTTGTACAAGAAAGAAATGTGTATGGGTCTGTCAGTCAAGGGTCATAACTCCGCTAAATAATGACGCAGCTTGCTTACAATCGAACTCACTAAGATCTTATGAATATCAAACTTTATACCATGATAGGTTCAAATGCAACAATAATGATGGGAATTACTGTGCAGACATATAAAGTGTGTGTACTGGGTGGGGGGTGGGAATCAGACTCTGCCAGGATCTCATCAGTATCAAGCTACATGTGAAATTTGGTTGAAAGCAGCGCAGCCAAAATATCTTTTATCTTTTAGGAAAGATTTTTCGGAGTTAATACATAGGAAGCATGTATTTACAAAGTATACAAGGAAGTGATAGTCATCATATGTGCATTTGTTTATTTGTGTTTGAAGTGTAATAAAGATATCTTGAACATATGTGGTAATTTTCTTTGAAAATGAAAGTGTGAATGATGCATGGATTTATGAACAGATCAATGAACAAAAAACAACACTGAAAGTGAAAAATTGTGTATAGCATGAGTCACATTTATGTCACTAGTCTTACTATGTATACCAAATTTCAAGAAGATACCTTAAATGGCTTTGGAAGTTTGTCCTGAAAATGAGAGTTTGGACAAAGAATGGATGGACATCAGGGCAAAAATATTTTCCAAAATATTAACATTGAAGAACTGTGAATACTGAAAGAACATCTACACCAATAGTCTAACATGTGTACCAGTTTTCATAGAGATATCTTAGCTGTTTTTGAAGTTTTGTCCTGGAAAGGAACATTTATGTAATGGGATTAACAGACCAACTGAACAGTAAACGGCTTATCTACAGCACTGGTATAATAGGTGTACCTTTCAGATATATATCTTACAAGATTTAGGAGTTTAGCTGAGAAACAAAAGTGTGAATGAAGTATGGATGGATGGACACAGTTGTACAAAAATATTAAAAATATTTAAACTAAAGAATTGTGTTTAGCAAAACGTACATTTTGTCCAACCAGTTAAATATGTATGCCTATTTCACACATATATCTTGAATGTTTATGGAGTTGTGTTCTGGAAATGAAAGTTGTATGAAAGGATGGACAGATGGAACCCAGTATTATACCATCCACCAACTTTAATAGGCAAGAGATACGATTAAGGGAGTTACTGTGCATACACCAAAGCGGTAGGTATAACAATAAGGGGCTATAACTCTGTCAAGTAATGACATAAATAACTGACAATCAGACTCAAGGTTTCAAGAATGCAAATGCAAAACAAGACAGAGTCATGAGTATCCCCCATCCCCCCACATTGTCTGCTGGGAGACAAAATAATTTGTAAGAGATTTTACATATGGGGAGATGATATTTACCCAGTACAATGTATGCAGGAGAGTGATAGGTATTATGAATTTTACTCTAGAAGGAATACATGAATAGTGTAACAATTGATGAACAGATAACAGAATAAAAAATATTGAAATAGAAGAACTGTGAATATCAAAAAGCAAATCTACTCCATTAGTGGGATATTTTTTGCCACACCTCTTGCAGATATCTTGAAAGCTGTGGAGTTTTGCCTCAGAAATAAGTGTGGATGATTAGAAACATTAAATACTGAAACTGTACAATTGTGAATAAAAAGGAAACATGTAGACCACTAGTCTTTTATGTGTTTAATGCTTCACAGATATATCTTGAACAGTTTTGGAATGGTCTGGAAGTGATATACATTATGGATGACTGGATGGAAGAAGAAACAGATGAAAATGGTTTAATTATTGAAAATAAGAACTCTGAATAATGAAAACTGAATCTAGACCCCAATTCTAATATGCATATTTAGGATGACAGACATCTTAAACAGTTTTGGATGTATGCCTTGGAAACAAAAGGGTGGCTGATAGATGAATGGACAAATACAGAAATACTGATACTAAAAATCTGTGAATAGGAAAAGGCACAGAGGACCATTAGTCTAATACATGTACCATATTTGTCCGAATGGTTATAGTGTTATGCTCCACAAACAAATGTGATGGATGGAACCAATTTCTGTGTCACCTGCCAACTTTGTGTGGTGGAGATAATTAAGGTCATTGTTGTGTGGAAACAAAGTCTGTTGAATGGACAAAAGGAAAAAAGTGTATCAAGATGGATAGGCAGAAGATAATATTCTACATTTACTGCAAACAGTAGGGGACAATACAATCTATATTGTGATAGGGTGTTCAAATGGTCATATTTTAAGGTAACTTGGGTATCCAAAAGCAAATTGTCTGTTATTTATGTGTGCAAGATAAACTGTGGTCTAATCAGTGCAAGATAATAAATAATTAAAACTTTGGGACAGTATGATTAAATGACAGCATCTGATTTAGAAAGCTGTCTTAATGCCTCATAAGGCACCGGAAACTATGAATAATTGCCACATAATTAAAACTAAAAGAAAAAGGGATTTTATGATAATCTATGAAACTCTCATAAGAAAATAGTTTGTGGATGGTATCATAAACTGGTTTTGGCTAGAATGGCCATCAGACAATTAAGGACTCTGATATCATATGTAAAGTACATGATTTGTTGTAACATGATTTATATGGAAAACAACATGTAACAACTAAAGGAGGAACACACAATCTTTTGTTTAAAGAACAAAATTTAATGAAAAATCCCACTTAATTCTATGAATGCAAGCAATCTTATTGTAACACCATGATACTTATTCTTATGTTCAGCAAGATGAGCTAATACAAAATTAACTTTTAATTTTTTTTAGTAATTAAGACAACCAAGCTGTTTTCTTAATCTCGGCTGTATAAGCATGCTGAAAAAGTCATCAGCCCAATCTGATGTTGGTGAAATACCAAACCCAATGTCCCAAAGTCTATTATATGAAATTATTTGCATCCAAATGTGGAAGTGTAAATACTTCTGAATACAGTATTAATATTAGATTTCTACTGAAAACAAAAACTTTCTTTCATGTCATTTTGTTACCCAAATGTTTGGTTATCAAACAAGTTTCTTCAAACATTGTACACATCTGATTCATATTTTGGATCACCATGGGTTTTTCTGCATTATTTGTACATGTTTACTGATTGAAACAATTGGTCAAAATGTCTGAAAAAGTCATAAAAGAAAACCAGTTGAGATTAAATTGCTATTATTTTGTCTTTTAGTGCACTTTATAATCGGTAGGAAAATTAAGGAAAACTTGAGACAGATGCTACCAAAAATTATACTTGTTATTTCAAGATCCTGGCAAAATCATTCATGCTTATCCTTCAAAAAATTACTGAACATTTGCATAACTTATTATTCTATGAACAAGATTCATGCTTCCCAAAAAGTGGGGTTAGAGTTGTGCTTGTCATAATTCTTCTATTTTTAATCCATTTGAAACTGGTATCTACCTATTCTAAACCAGTGTTTACATACAGTTTCTACACACATTATGTGCCATTACACTTCATATATTCTTTTTGTATATTTTTAGATTCAGATTATATGTTGATGAACCCTTGTAGCTGACTTTGGTTTCTAAAATAGTACCTGCACTCAGTGATTGTGCTATGTAGGGTTGAAAGCTACATTCAATATTAACATAATTACATTCAATATTTACCAACATAATTACATTTAATATTCACCTACATAATTACATTCAATATTTACCTACATAATTACATTCAATATTTACCTACATAATTACATTCAATATTAACATAATTACATTCAATATTTACCTACATAATTACATTCAACATTAACATAATTACATTCAATATTTACCTACATAATTACATTCAGTATTTACCTACATAATTACATTCAATATTTACCTACATAATTACATTCAATAATTACAAATCTTGAAGAGCTTTAAAATAATATAAATATTAGTTTTGGAACTTCCACCCTCCTGCCAGGTAGACCACATGTATGGGATTTTTTCCATCATATGGATTTTTCATCATATTTTTGTTTTAGTATGATGTAAGCTACATTTTCTTTGTCATTCTTGCATAAAATATTTATTATTTTCTTCCTAAAATATCACTGGTAAATATTGCAATCTATGAGTTAGTGATGGATATGTATTGTGTAACAATGCATTTACCATAATTTTAATCCTAGTTCTACCATTCCTTATGCAATGCATAAATATTATCATCTTTTATAAACCAAACCAAATACTTTCTAACACAAAAAAGTGGTCACCATGTCATGTTATGCAATTCAAGAAAAAGACCTTCAACATCTGTCCTGCTATGACATGTACTAAATTTCAGAGGTTTAAATTTTAATATAACCTGCAACAATTGTCCATAGAAACAACAGACACAAGTTAATTTATTTTTTATTTCTGTCACAATGTGTAAACTTATAATAAAGCGTGCTAGACTATCCAATACTAGAAAATGTCTTTGCAATTTCTCATGTTTTTTGTAATCACATCCATAGGGAATTATGAGGATTCTGGAGGATAGAGAACAAATAATCAAACTATCTCTGTCACCATGTTTTATCATCCAATCAATTACCTTGAAATTCAAAACATGAGTACAGTAAACAATACCTTACATGCCTGCCATGTTAAGTTATTTTTCAGACAGTATTTTTCTTCTTTCAGTCTTATTGACCTTGACTTTAACAACTCTCTACCCCCAAAATTCATAAGTACATTATTTGTTTCAAAAGCAGGGTTTGACCATGGTTTGTAGCAAAGGACTTTATTTATCTATGGAAACATTCTTTTTCCTTGGAGTTCCTTGGACCTTGATCTCTGACCTTTTACTCCAAAATCAATACATCTTTTCCATATCTCACATGCAAGTAATCTGCAAAGTTTAGTCAAGGCAAAGTGGTATATAACTTAAATAGTTTTCCTTCTTTTAGTTCATTTCCATAACCTTTGAATTTTTTATCTCAATATGAGTATGTGTCTTCCTGGTCTCAAATGCAAGCCATCCAAGAAAGGTTAATCTAAGTAGGTAATCAAGAATTCAAGAGCAATTTTCTTTTTCATTGTCACTATGATCATGACCTTCTGATTCCAAAATCAAAAGGTGATTAATCTTAAATGCAAATCATTTACAAAGTGTGGCCAATGTATCTAGTACAAAAGTCAGCTTATTGTATGGAAACAATTTAATTTTCTTCAGTCTCTCTGACCTTGATCTTTGACCTTGCAATAGATTGGTTTCTTCCTTGTCCTAAATGCAAGTTGCTTACACATGTTGGTGACAGTAGATGATGGATAACTTAAGTTATTGTGTAAAACAAAAAAGGCATGGACAGATGGATATATGAACAACACCTAATATACTCTGTCTTATGGTGTGCATATAAAAAAACTTACATGCACATGAGCAATTATAATTACACATAATAATAACATTTATATTTTAAAGAGAACAGTCACAGAAAATTATCACCTTCAAATTCCTGCTTGAGTGCAAGATGAAAGAAATGTATAACTATTAATTATAATAAAATTATGTAATAATTCACAAGGTCATGTCAAGGGTTTTCAAAACGTGGTTTTGAAACATGATTCTACATAAAAAATTCATATTACTGTAAAATGGTTGATTACTGTGAAATAAATTTCATTCACTGGGGTGCAAACTTTTGTGAGGATTTCATGATCACCACTGGGTCACCAAAAGGTTATCCCACAAAAATGATAATGATTTCTTTCTCCATTTCACGAATTTAAGTACTGATAACTATGTCAGTTATCTTATTGAAGTTCACTGGAAACCACGTATAAGAAAATAGGCCTAGCTTGTGACATTATACATCACGTATAAGAAAATAGGCCTAGCTTGTGACATTATACATCATGTATAAGAAAATAGGCCTAGCTTGTGACATTATACATCATGTATAAGAAAACAGGCCTAGCTTGTGACATTATACATCACGTATAAGAAAATAGGCCTAGCTTGTGACATTATACATCACGTATAAGAAAATAGGCCTAGCTTGTGACATTATACATCATGTATAAGAAAACAGGCCTAGCTTGTGACATTATACATCACATACAAGAAAATAGGCCTAGCTTGTGACATTATACATCATGTATAAGAAAATAGGCCTAGCTTGTGACATTATACATCACGTATAAGAAAACAAGCCTAGCATATTACGTTACAAATTACTGAAACAAAACATACCTAGCCTGTGACATTATACATCACATACAAGAAAACAAGCCTAGCATATTACGTTACAAATTACTGAAACAAAACATACCTAGCTTGTGACATTACACATCATAGATAAAAAAAGAGGCCTAAGCTAGAGACATTGAACATCAGAGATAAGAAAACAGGCCTTCCTGTGAAATGCCTAGCTTGCAGCATTACACATCATACATAAAAAAATGGTCAAGCTTATTACATTGCACGCGGGTAAGATAACGTGTCTAGTTGGTTGCTTTACATATTTCCCCATTCACTCATCAGTATTAAAATGCTCTGAACTGAAGTTGCACAATGCCTATTTTAGACTTTAAATAACTTAAAAAATTCTGACTTCTTGCAGACTTTGATAAGTGAAAATTCCCTGATTCTTTTCTGGCATATGGGAACCCCAGTTCAACAGTGAATTTGTAACTCTATTAATAACGTGACTTAATTTGATAATCAGGGTGCATTGTTTTAGCCCCAGATATTCATTAAGATATGTTTTGGTTGTATATTTAGGTGCTTTTAAATAGCAAGTGTCCAAGATGTGATGACTTGAAAGCAATGGGTAAGCACATCAGTGATATGTTTCCATGATGTGATGGCATCAAAGTAAAGGGAAGATAAATCAGTGAAATGTTTCCATGATTTGAGGATAACAAAGCAAGTGGTAAATAAGTCAGTGATGTGTTTCCATGATATGATGGCATCAAAGCAAATGGTAAATAAATCAGTGGTACATCAGGCACTTTATGCTTGCACATCACACGACTTTAGACACAAGTCCACAAGACCAAAAAGAAAAAGTGTAAGTGTGTCCTACACTACAAAATAAAATTTTACAAAATTTATCAAATTAGAAAAAGTTCTGGATTATCAATGAAAACTGTATCAAAGCTTTATTCTTAGTCTTGGAAAGCAGCACCAATGAAAATATACAATAGAATATATGATTCCATGTCAGTTTATGGAGATGTGAGTTAACAAACATCATAATGAGTTTCTGGATTGCAATAAAAAGTGTTTGTTTATTAATTAAAGAGCAATCATAACAACTGATCTGCTAATCTTCACTTAAATATGTCAGGTGAACAGCATCCACAGCTATAAGCTATGAGAATTGTACATGTATCAAGGGTTTTTTGTACTACCTGGATATGGTTTGCAAGCATGTTGGACAAGTGATTAATATGATTCAAGCTTTAAATGAGACAAGTAAAACCCTAATATTAGGTATATGGTCATTACAGTATACATAATTATAGGATCACAGCAAGAACATGGCTGAAAATTCTTCATCAAATTAATCCACAAATGATATAAAAACTGAAATCCCTCTATATGTGAACCCCACTTTATTTTTGGTGTCCTGGAATTTTCCCCATCTTTTTTTTCTGTACATAATACATGCAACTATACTTGTGTCCTAAATTATTTAAACTGAAATATTTAATTATTCAAAAGTATGTGGTTAAACATTGAAATTATTTTTTTTTTTAAATTAAATTTCTGTGTTCATTTGCAACAAGTCCATACATAACAGTATAACAGTCTACATAAATGAGAGATCCCCAAAATTGCTGATTACACAACAAATCCACAAACTCTGTGAAAAATTAACAATTTGTTAACAAATCTGCAACTGGGCTCTTCTATAGCTTTACCTTTGTAGTCACAATGAAACTCAAAGACAACAAAAAAAAAATAAAACCTAAATGTACAAATTCCATAAATCATATAACACTATATTTCTAAATATCATTCAATTTAGATTATATGTATAATTGTTAATATTATTCCAACATTTCTTATATTTGTATTATAAAGATATCAGATACTGGTAGTGTAAAGAAACCTTGGGATGTTTAGTGCAAATCAGATTTTCTTGACTGCTCAGTCTGATTTCTGACTGAGTTTATCAATTCTGTATAATTTCCACAGACAATTTGGCAGTATTCAAATATGAGATTTTATCCAAAAGTATTCATAATTTACTGCATTAATTATATCTACACTGTATATTTGAGGATTATGTACATCAAGTTATATTTTTACTTTAATGTGTTACCTTACGGGAAATGGTTTTTGTTCTCATTTTCATAACTTAAATCAACAATATTCTAGTTGATAAGAACAAGTCATTTTGAGATACAATGTAATTTGACCATCCATGTCTATCAATATTTTATGTAAAATCAAAAACCAAAGTTTAAACAAAAGCCTATATGCACCAGAACTTGAGCATTCTTGTATGCCATTTGCCAGCTAAGTTATAGGCATACAAATAATATAGCCTAAGCCTTGTATAACATGTGCAATCTAATTTACAGGCCCACAGGTAACAGTGCATAGGCCTCCTTGTCATGTGCCAGATAATTTTCAGGCCCACAGGAGGCAGAGACTTCATCTTTTTGTATGTCATGTGCCAGCCAATTTGCAGGCCTACATGTAGCAGAGCCTAAGCTTTCCTGTATGTCATGTGCCAGCTAATCTGTAGGCCTAGAAGTGTCAGAGTCAAGGCTTTCTTTTATGTCATGCTCCAACTAATTTGCAGGCCTACATTTAAAAGAGCCTTGACCTTCTTGTACATCATGTGCCAGCTATTTGCATCTGATTTATACAGGTATGGTTATTATGGATTTAAAATCTACTTTAACTCTATCTACTTTGAACTTCTTGATGTACCTCACTTTGGCATGTATAACACACATTTGTACCTAGTTCCTTAATTTCTGGAGAGGATGTACATTTTACAGAAGAAAAAAATTAAAAAGAGATTTTTTTTCCTGGTTGATCTGTTGAAAGGATCAGTCTTAGGTACCCATATATATATATATATATATATATATATATATATATACCACATTCACTCCTTATGAAATATTAAATCTGTTGCAATGCAGCTAAATCATGATGGCCAAGTGGTGTAAAGGGTTTGCCTTTACCAATCACTGCCATCTCACCTCTGTCCATGTGTGTTCAAGTCTTGGTTCAGGCCATTGTTGGTGTGTGAGAAAGATCATCAGAAGCTTACTGTGGGCCAGTGATTCTTACTGGAGTTTGCCTGGGTTCTTCCTCCACCAGTTATACTGGTTGCCACAAACATGCATAGCCTATCAATGACTGAAAAATGGTATTAAAGCCAAAACATCCAACCAAACAAGCTGCAACTAAATTGTTTTACTATCCTCAGTAATCTTGTGGTTTTGATTGCTTATGTTAATAAACTCATTTTACATCACTGTGCAGCTTCAAGCTCTGTGACTTGACCTTAAATACATGCACATACAACTGGTATGTTGTTATTCTGCTCTGTCATGTTTATGTTAAAACTGTGCAAAGTACCCTACTGCAGCACAATAATATTCAATCCTTGATAACTGTTAATCTAATGAATTTGTTCTTTAATAATTTCTTCATTCATGGCTGAATTGAAATATAATATTAATAATTCAAATAGTGTTAATGTTCTCATCATAGTCATATTTAAGGGAAAAAGCTAAGTTTCTATCTTCTATTTCTCATCATATATCGCAGTAATTGATAAATCTTTGTGACTATACAGGCATCACTGTTTCGTTTAACCACTGTGATCTATTCAAAGCAATGGCTAAAGCTTTGATGTGCTTAATATAATTAGATTACTTTTCCTGGTAGATTTATTTACTTTTCTTCCAAAAATAATTATTACTCTTTATTTCATTTCTTGTCTTAAAAAGCATTATATGGTACTTCTTTGCTACCATACAGTGATCATTGTTTAACTGACACACTGTGGTGTTGTGAAAGTTCAACAGCACTGGCTGAAGATTTGATATGCCAAACATAATTATCATGATGCACTGTCTTGTTAAACTGGAGCTTGAGCTCCAAAAGACAAAAATCATACACTGTGAAACGACAAGTCAATGATCATTTCCTACTGCATAAGTGCAAAACAGCCTCAATGGACCAATGCCCTTAATTTTATTTGTTGTTGTTGTTGTTGTTTAGGGTTTAATGCCATTACTTCAGCGCATGATAATACATGGCTTAATGAGACCCAGTGAGGTAAATTCACTACATTCAGAAAGATGTGACATTTTTCTAAATTCCCTTTGGTTAGTCAATTCTAAAAATGGCTGCCAAAAAATTCATAGTATTAATAAAAGCAAAAAGTTCCATAAATCGGGGTAAAGAAAATTTTCCCATGATACAGCCAATCAGTAAAGAGAATGCTGCTCAAGAATTTCAGAATCACATAAAGCGATATATTAATGTGTGGCATATCAAAAATATTAAACTGCACCCACTATATGTAAAGTGTACAGACTATGTGATAAATATACTATATGCCCTTAATGGTAATCCCATGCTTAATGGGCAAATCTGTACCTATACAAGCCTTGTTCAATAGTATGCCCACATTTACAACACAAGTCACATCGGTATAGCAGGTAAGAAATACTATGAACATATGACTTGCATAAGACTGTACCTCAGTCATCATAATACAAAATATTTCCATATAATGACAAAGAAAATTTGGTGACAGTCCATCCATCTACACATATACACAATCTTAACAAAGTCTTCTAGAAGGAAAGCACTAAGCATTTCAAGTCCAAACTCTAAGCAATTCTGTAAACTCTGTGACCTTGACAGTGAGGTCAAAGAGGTAAATGTCACAAAATTTGTTTGCCACTGCTGTATTGAAAATGCTTTGCAATATGAAACTACAAATTCATCAGATTATTTTTATTTTCCTCTACAACTCATTCATCTATACAACATGCATCAGACTGAGAACATGTCTTTCCAAAATGTGATTCCACATGAATGACCAAAATTTGTCATTTCTGAATCTATTTACAACTAATTTTAATCAATTTATGTAAGATTAAGTATTAACAAGTATGCATATATATTTATCATCATCAGTTCTATTGAAATTTCATAACAGGTAATAACAAGTTCATTTTACATCACTAATCACTAATTTGCATAGAGAAACAACATTTTTACATTGAGAACAACTGAGAGAACCTTACAATGAACAGAAATTGTAGCCATTTACATACACATTTTGCATACATGATCAATCAGAAGCAGACTTATCAATTCCATCTAAATTTTCCTTCATAAACCAGCAATGAGCATTTGCATATCTTTTCTAGCCTCTCAAAGATATGTTGTAATCAATCAAAGAAGACTGCTCCGTAATTCCTATCTAATAAATACATAAATAAATAAATAAATAATAATAATGACTTTATTTAAAGTAGAAGCTCATTTGGTGAACTGACCAATCTTTCATGAGGCCTTCTACTAAATGACATTTGTACAAATGTATGTATGTGTGTATATATATATATATATATATATATATATATATATATATATATATATATAATGCACAATGTATACAACATGAAGTGTTTTTAGACAATAAATGCTATTAAAATGTAGGCAATTAATCTACTTACAATATTTGAACTGAATTATCACACCCATCTTACTATGCTACCCACTGTTAATTTATATATACATGTATGGCAGATATGTGTCACAGCAAGAATAAAGTATTATAAATCTATCTGTGTCAGGTGGGCAAAATAATTGCCATACAGAATAAAGTGTCATAAATCTATCTGTGTGACTGGTGGGTAAACAAATTGCCATACAGAATAGAGTGTCATAAATCTGTCTGTGTCAGGTGGGCAAAAAAATTGCCATACAGAATAAAGTGTCATAAATCTATTGGTGTGACATGGGGAAAAAGACTGCCAAGCAGAATAAAGTGTCATAAATCTATTGGTTTGGTGCTGGCAAAAAGATTAAAATGCATTTAAAGTTCATTATTTGTGGAGATGTTTACAGATAGATGATAAAAATTCTAAATCATAATTTTCATAAGTATGCAAATATATCATATAAAGTGAAATATTATTTACATGAGGTTCCACCCAGGTGCATAGTAGAACATTCTGTAAAAAAAATACTAAATGCACTAGATTTATACAAGTCTGATGCAAAGATTTTAATTTATGAAGACAAATAATTTTTAATGACAAAATGTTTTCAACCACATTTATCTGTTGGAATATCAGTTATAATGACTTTATATTATGTGTCCTCAGCGACGCCTTTTGCTGACAATTCTTCCTGGACTCTCCTCAAGTAATCAGGATCTGGGTATCCATAACTGAAAAAAATGAATAAAACATAAGAGGCACCTCTATCGTAACACTTAACTCAATAATTCACATGAAAATATTCTGAACAATCAAACAGCTGCATTTATCAATTGTTACCATATTTGATATTTCCATATCTGGAGTACCATTTTGTTACTCAAACTGTTGAGTCAAGTTTTATGATGGTGAACCTGGAGTCTACAAAAGCTGTATATCTGCATATTTTATGCAAACAAATTTGATTATAAAGCATACAAAATTGTTCAGCAGGCTCGAAATTGCACAAAATAATTTAGTTTTATAGGTAAAATTTCAGTCAAATTTTAGGAGGTAATTATATAAAATATCACTATTATCTTCATACACACAACTAATATTGGTCACTTTACTTTAGGACACATGAAATGGTGTTTAATTTTAATTTTCAATAGTGACTACCTACCCTGTAAGGAAAACACAACTGAATTTTAAGTAAAGACATGCAGAGTTACCATTCTTAGTGTGACATCATTGCTGGAACTCATCATTTAACAATGATCACTACTTATCTCAACTTCACAGACTGACTTAAAATTACTCACTGGTTTTATTTATGCATTAAATAAAATTAGATTTTCAATATAATAAAGAAAAGAAAAGTGTATTATCTGAAGTTGATTGAGGTAAAAAGGTATTATCCCAAGTTGACTGTAGAATACAAACTCATGTAAGCAATATGACCATGATAGTGATGTGATAGTTCTCACCACATGAGCAGCTCATGCGCTTCATGATATCAAACTACAGGCAATGATATGCAAGGTAAAACTTGGGCATCACATGTACAATTACTATGGTTAGGAGCTAAACCCTGGATATTTAGCATGGCCAGATTAAGGCATGAAAATTTGTTTCTTTTAGCTTTTTGAATAATATTGGGAAAAGTGTTGCAACTGCATACAGTTCAGAATTATACTTTTGAAAGGTAAAGTGGTTTTTGTTATATAGGAGTTGTTTTTGAGGATTCTATTTTATTCATTACAAATCATTCTTAGTTGATTGTATTTTTACTACTTATGTATTTATTCTACATAGGTCATTGTGTTAATACCCTACAGACTATTATGTTTATGAAGTATATTGATTGTAATTTATATTCAAGCATGTAAAGATTGTACATTGAATATGCTATGTTGTTATGCTGTAACCTAATTGTATAGATCAGCTGCAACGTATATATTTCATATTTTCATTGCTTTGCATTCATAAAATGTTATGTTTTTTTCATTTAGTGTATTAGGGGATAAGAAGTAATTGTAGACCTGATATAAAGACAGCACTTGTATAAAAGAGAGTACCAAGGCACTGTATGCAAAAGTCACTCAGTATAATTTAGTACACATATAGTATAAATAACTTTATACTCTGACTCAAAACAACTTTCATTTTGTTCCAACCCTGGAGAGTTAAAGCTGGGAGAAGAGACTGCTAAAGGGAGGCTGTGCTAGCCAGGGAATCCTGCCACAATGGCAGACAAACCTGGGATGTCCTAAGAACAGCGGGACATGGGAGCCAAAATCACATGAAGTATCCTATAGTTCACTGTACAGTGAAAAAACCATTGGAGGGCATACTGATACAGTAAAGAAGTCATTGGAAGGCATACCTATACAGGGTATGAGAGCAATGTACATACAGTGAGAAGGCCATCAGAGGCAATCTAGAGTGAGGAAGCCATTACAGGGCAAATATTTCAGTGCAAGAAGAATCAGTCAACCATAAAAATCTTAAGTACTTTAAGAACAGTAAATAACTTTTAAGAATGATTTAACTGCAGAGGTTTCTTTTCTATTATGCATTAACTTTTTCTTAATTCATCATAATCATTTAATTAAATTTCTTAATTGTTCGCAAGTGTTGTCTCTATGTTCTTCACAAGTTGCATTCCAACCATGATGATGATTTGTCCATTTTGTGCCACAAACGGTGAATGTTTCCCATGTCTAATGTCAATTTCTTAGGGAACATCCATAAAATACATATGCAAACTATCAACCAATTTCAACACCTGAGACCCCTCTGTTGCACACAGCATACACTTTCGTAAACACCACAACCCCACCCCCAGGCATACATATGCTTGCCCCCCCCCAATTTCCAACAATAGCTGGGATAATCTAACTTTGAAAGATGAAGTTCAATACATTCATTAAAAAAAGAAAACCAGTTTTAAGTTTTAATGTTATGTTCAAGACCTCTAAGTGCAAAGACTAGTAGCTTGTCAGCCATGTTTACCTAAGTAACTGCTTTATTGCTCTGTCTAATGTAAACACTAAACCTTATTTACAAGTAAAATATGTAATTTACATCTCTGAATCACATTTCACTTCCTCTTGTTTATTCTCAACTTGTGCATTTAAGTGTTTCACAATTCTCCAGTTTGACTCTTCCCTTGTACATTCATTTGTTCATTCATTCTTATTCTTACTCTCACAACATCTATGTTCAGTTGCTTTAAGATTTTCTTTCTTTAAATTCATACTAATTTACAAATGACTGGTGAAATTGCAAATAGGATTAATTAGGTCATAAGAGCAACACAAGTTTAAATAATTCAAAGAAAATCTTAACACAAATAGTGAAAATTAAATTTATACAATCTTCTTCTCTTTCTGTCCATAAAAGTAAAATAAAGTTTGTCTTAATTTTTGTCTTTTACTAAATTTGAATGACTTTCCATGAAATAAGACTTCTGATAAAGAATGCTACATGTTGAGGAGATAGTCAGGAAACTTTCGGCCACAAAATTGCTTAATATTTGTCTTTTACTAAATCTGAATGACTTTTCACAACATAAGATTTCTGATAAAGAATGCTACCTGTTGAGAAGGTAGTCAGGAAACTTTAGGCCACAAAATTGCTTGATAAATTCATGATTTTTTTTCTTTAAAAGGGATTCGTATAACTCATATATGCTCTGTATGAAGATGAAATATTCTGGTGTGATTTATAGTCACTTTACTAAACAACCACATACCTCACTTTACTGAAACTACTAAGCAAAAATATAAATGATCTAGACATGTTTTAAAAGTTGTTATTGTTTTGGGGTTTAACACCATTTTTTAGATAGGCTATACATGGTGGCCAGTATAACTGCTTAAGGATGAACCTGGGAAGAACCACCAACCTATGGGAAGTGAATGGCAAACTTCTCACATACCCACATAGAGTGCACCTGAGACTCTAACTACATGTACATGGACAGAGGTGAGATCATGGCAATGATCAGTAAAGGTGAGTGCTTTAGAGCATGGATCCCGTTTTATAAGTAATCAAGTATCATTTTGATCAGAAAGTTGCAAGTTAAACATACCATTTCTCTTCAATTGCATAAACCTTTGTGCCTATTTCTCATTTGTCAAGTGGAATAATAAAGCATTGCACATAGGAAAATGCTACTCCCCTCCCCTCCCCATATCCAATATGTCAAATCTCAGTAAAAGATTATCTTTTTGACACAAGTAATGTGGAAAACTTATGGGTAAAGTACTGTGTAGAAAATGTTTTATTGGCACTATTGTTTAATGAATCATACCTCAAAAGAACCCCATATAATACATGTATCAATATTTTCCATGGCCATTTAGGATGGCATCACACATCCCTATTTTATTACATCACACAAAACCTTTTTTCACGACTTGCCATTCTTGGGTGAGGACATGGTTGACTCTGGATACTACTGACCAATTGGTCTCAATGTAGTCTTAAACCAGACTTACAGTGCAGAAATTATTATCTTCTTATTAGATTTATCATTACCTTGACCTCTGACCTTTAGAGACAAAAATATATAGATTTCTTCATTGCAAAATGTGCATGCCATCCACACATCTTGGAACTCTAGAAGAAAAGTTATTATGCAAAATGTATTTGGGGAGGGTGGTAAAACTAATTTAATTATGTAATACTTAGCTGCTATTATTGCATTATTATACCTTTTCCTAGTGCTGTTACTCAGTCCAAGGAGATTATTCCTCATTCCAAATAGCAATAAGAAGTTTAGAATAAAACACAACATGAACCCAGTCTGATACACAAATCCACTTCCAACAATCAGGAATGTCATCATTCTCAGAGAATAGTTTAGCTGGGATGGAAGAGTGTATTGGGTAATAATAGCAGGTAAGAATGACATAATTAAAATTAGTTTTACCCTTCTAAACTACATTTTAACATCAGTAATACATAATCTGCCATTATTGTATTGTTGAAATTGCCAGCCCAGTTGGGGGGAGGGGGAGGATGGTTGTCGATGGCCTAAGGTAAAATGTCAAGTAAATTCTTGTCAGTAGAATATTTTACTACAGATCGGAGAATAGCTTGACAAATTATTAGGCTTATACAACTGGACACAAGCATAAATACCCTCACTCTGGTACACCATTCATTGATGGTAAAATGATGAGAAACTAAAGTGAGATTGCCAGATGGCTGCTTTTATGGCATTCTCCAAAAAGGAATTATTCTAAAAGGCCTGAGATGCAGTAATAGTTCTGGGCTTATATTTTCCTCAAAGAGAGATATTGTTTAATGAAAGATTGATAAACTAGTCTTTTAATAGTACAAACAATCCACCTCGAGATGACCACTGCCAAAATATCAGAAGTTCCTTTGAAATGACACACTTTTCTATTTTTCGATATAAATAGATACAACTGTGAAGCTTTAACTGGTAATGGTATCTATCTGCAAATTCCCAGTACAGATATGACTCGGTGACAAAGCATGAATTTCACTCCTTCTCTTCAACTGGATGCTGGACAAAAGAGGAAGACTCTCAAGAACAATGTTCTCTATGGAATTTTCACTCATAAGCTCATACGGAGGGTTCGATAATTACCAAACACATTTCTTTTACCTTGGTATTGACAAGTAAGAGAGTGATCTCCAGATCTAAAAGTAACCTCATCAGTTCCAACATGTGAATCCAAACCAATGGTAAAGCCATAGAAAACTTAACAGACTGAATGGAAACAGAGAAAATGGTTGGGGGATATATTCTAAACAATTCTTTCTCCTATACTGATTTCAAAACCTGGCAACCAGTCTGAAGACCAGTGTGTGATGTCAAATGTCAATCACTTGCTGCTCAGTGTTTAGTGACAAGCACTCGGTGCTTGGTAACCAGCACTCATTGACATGGAACCTAAAACAGAAGATGGTCACATTGCACCATAACCAGTGATGTGTACCTGGTTGTCCAGTAGTACCCAGTGCTCAGTGACTTGGTGAATGTCACCTGGGACATTACCTGAAGACTGGTGCTGGTACTTGGTGAAATGGTGCCTGGTTACAGACCTTCTGTGACTGTCATTTGATTCATTCATTCATTGACTGGGGCCCTGTAACTTATGGCCCAGTGACAAACTCTGAATGACTGGCACTCAACACATTATTCATTGCCATGTGTAACCCAGTAACTGGGCAATAACCAGAAAGATGATGTAGACCATATTGGGGACTCTTGGTTTTCAGAACTTAATTCCAACAAAGAAGATTTTAACTTAAATCCAGGTGTACCTGAGCCAGCTGATGAGTGCCTGAGTGACCTGTTATGACTCTATGGTCTTAAACTAACTGACAGAAAGAAGCAAAACCAATAAGTTTAGCAAAATCAAACACTTTGTTTCTCTAGGTTACAAAGTAAAAACTGTAAGAGGAACTTACAATATTGTAAGTTAAATTCCAAATAATCCTAAAAATTTTATCACAAGTCCAGAGGTATAGTGTTCCAATTAATGTCAATATTAAATGTGCTGATGTACCAAAAGTCTTGAAAAGGCTGATGTGCCAACAGTCTTGATATATCACAATGATATAATCCAGAATGTTTTTGAATGAATTGACAATAATCCCAAAATAGTGATTTTATCCAAAATGTAAATGAGCGCTTTGTACTTCCAATCAATAACTTTTAAATAAAGAACTGAATTTATATCTGAACACATCAGTAAATAATTCTAGAGACTGAACTTAAAGGTGGAATGAATTTTGTTTATCGTAACCTTATATTAAAAATCTCAGACAAAAAAGTGACCAGGATGTGGGTTAAAAGTTTATTTCCAGAACATTCTAAGTTGTAAATTAGGTTAGACCTTGAACTCAGATATTAGGAAACAACTTTTAAAAAAACTGTCAAGTAGGCCCTAAACTACTCTACCTTCAATCACTGATAACGGTCAAGCACACAAAATAAATTAAATGTACATAACACTTCCTTGCACCAGAAAGCAGGTCTTGCTGTTGCACACTGGCAACTTGCTGGGAAGTACATAGGTTTGCTCCCTCTTAGGAGCTGAAACCTTCCTATCATGTCTAAGAAATCCCTTCCAA
>JAECUM010034815.1:0-17926 GCA_016617855.1 Megalonaias nervosa
ATATATATATATATATATACTGTGTGTGTTCTCTTATTTGAATTATGCCCTCTTTCCCAGTATTCATATTTGCATTTTACATTGAATTTTAAAAATACTAAATTTTCATGTAGAAAATTTTCTGAGTTATTTTGGCCATATCACTTTAAAAGAGAATAATACAAACTACATTGTAATGAATTTTAATGGAGTACCCAGATTACATTATTGTAAAAATGCTTAATCAACTACCCTTAATCAAGATTTTTTTCCCCCTTTCTTTCTAAAAGTTCACAATAATGGCACTTGAAAGATTTCTAAACACGTTTGAAATAACCCCTGTACCATGTACATGATCGCAAATGCACATCTTCAGATCATACTGTTTGTTTTAATTTCTTTGTTGCAGATGAAACATTACTGTAACTATTCATACATAACACACTAAAATGCCTAAAATTACAGACATGGCTCCTTTATAGTCAGTATATGAACTAAACCCTTCTTTCCAACCAAATCAACACAGACAAGTGAGTGCATCTATTTTTAGGAAGGGTTTTCCTAATGTAACCACTCACTTTATATAGCTTCATTACAACAGTCCATTGATAGGATTGGAAATTTATGGTTTTAATATTTGTCTACATACTTCTAGTAATTATAGGCATTGGTTAAATAGTATATGCTTCGCTGCTTTTTTCCGTATTTTCACAAATATGAGTCAAGTCAGAAAATAACTTTGACCTTACAGTGCTTCTTGTGAATTCCACAAGATAGTATTGTCCCATATGTTTCTGATCTACATAATTGCAATTTAAAGCTAAATCTTCAATAACATTAGACCTAGGCTTTGCTTTCTATGAATTGTATATTTTTCTGAATATATTTGCCCAATGGTTTACGAAAACAGACAATCTAATAAACTGGTACTTCCCAGACACATCATTGTCCGCCATTATTTCTCCATTACTGGATCACTTACAGATACAAACTAATTTTATAACAAAATAGAGTACAAAAGGCAGATAAAATATCCAGATCACCAATTCTGTTCTTAAACACAAATTGCTATTTACATCACTCCCTCGATAACTCGCACCCTGATAACTCGTGAACCCGCTTATAACGCAGGATCAAGCATGGATCCCATTTTTTAAACCAGAAAATATTAAAAAATTGATCCCTATTTGTTGAACTTAAAGAAAATCTTGATCAAAATTGGTAAATGAAACTTTGATATATCACTCGTTTTATCATCAAAAATGGTAGATAGACCCCGGAAATTTTAATCAACATTATGAAATTATCAACTTTTAATAAGAAGTCATATAATTTTTTACATTTTCTTTCTTCATCTGGTAGCGTGACCCCTGTAATATTTGACTCACTGGTAACTTTGTATGTGAATCTCGACTAAATGCATGGTTCTGATAATAAAGTCTTCATTATGTTTCATTCACATTTCACTGTATGATTAATGCTGCCTATTTCACACACCTTTTGTATCTGTTACAGGGATTGGCAGCAATGACCCCTTGGAGACACTTGCAGCTATCACTCTTCTGGAGATGGGATATCCACGAGACACAGTCCGCAACTCCATTCTCATCCTCCGTCGACAGAAAGGTTAGAATATGTTGAAGATGAAACATTTGTTTTCTCCAGGCATTCCTTTCATAAAGCCTTTCAGCTTGAGTTTTTACTCAACTAACAAATTTTGCCTCTGAAAATTTCTTAAATGGTCAAATTTAAAGTCAGATTTTCTCAGTTTTATGCTTAAATTAACCTGTTTATTTCAAATCATGGATTTAAAGCAATTATTCTATTACAGTTAACACATAATAGTCACACAAAATTTGAGTTCATTATTTATTCAAAGTTGATAAGTTTTGTCAGAAATTGATGCCCCCTGGAATTGTTCAGTAGCTCAGGAGACTAGTGTAGGTTCAAAAATTACTAGTCTCTCAGGAGATTTTAGTAATACCCCAAAGAGCTAGTTCCATGAAATTTATGGTACGCTTCAGTTAGATATTTCTCCATTACAGTTCATGAATTTGATTTTCTACTTTAAAATGGGGATATAACTAAGAATTTTGGTGCATTAATAGACAGTGTTTTGTGGTAACTTGTGTTACAGTGTAAAATTAGCCCATTTTTGTAACTTGATAGGTCATTAAACTGTGATAATAGTAACATAACAAGGTGTTTATCACATGACAGTCACATAACAAATCCATGGACACTTGTAACATGACCAAAACAACCAGAATATGTTTGAATCAGCAAATGTCACATCTGACTGGTTGCATGCTGTTGAGGGAACAGCTGATTATCAAAATGGTGGTGGGTGCTAATGTGTGATTCCAATTAGATTTATAAAATTTCAAATGTAGGAATGTATGCCCTGAGGTACCTTCAGCTGACCATAATGTAAGAGCATGAGGAAAATCAGTATATATTTACAGTCAATATGTGCACTGTGTACTGCAGACAAATCTGTCCTCAATAATTGCAACTTTGTACGAACAGATGAGATCAGACCCCAAACCAGCAACATATATACAGGTTTGGGAGGGCTGATTTATTTGAATAGTTCACTCTGTTAGTTGAAATCAGTGGTAGAACTAAAAGCACAGATGCTGATCTGTAGGCCGATGATACAGCTATTGTGGGTCTGGCATGTTCACAGTTGCATTATCTGATACATATTATGAAATTTTACAATGATGCATCACTTTACCATGCCAGTTATCAATCTTCATTTGATCCACCAACCCCTCATTAGACAGGATATATACAGTACTGTATCCATAGTTACACAAACTTTTCCTCATTATCTGTAAACTCTTTCTTATTACACATGTAATTTACAGTTCTGTATTGCTCTAATGCATATACTTTTTATTATTTGTTTCAGGTAAACAAATAATAATGAATAAAGTAGTCATTATTGTCTCTAAAATTTGACAAACATTTCATAATGAAGAAATTTTTCTGTACCAAACTTTAGAGAACAAACACTAATTACAATTGTTATGGATTGATAGTGTAAACAAAATGAAAGAGTACAATAGATTTCTAAGAATGCCACAGATCAAAGCAGATTATGGCATAGTATATTATTCAATCAATTTTAACTTGTATTTGTTGTATAACTTTCACCTTCATTAATGTAATAACATCATGTCATGAAAATCTTTAGCCATGCTGGAACAAAACACTTATTGAAGAACTATGTTTTATCTGCATTGAGATGCTACAAGGTTGCTCTTACAGTTTTACTGACACAAAATCATTGTCAGCATGAAAGAGATTGGCTACTGTTGATTGATAATGGGAGATGGAATGGGTGGACATTACTACAACATGTACTAAAGAGATGCACTGTATTTACACTACGTTACATAAATGTTGGCTGTTTATATAATGCTCTTCCTTGCAGAACCTCGTGCTGAGGTTACTGCGCTGGAAGTCCTTGATTTCATCTGGAAGGAGGAAGATATTGAGAGGCAGCGACAGGAAGAGGAAGCCAGCCGACCCCGTCATCCTGGTAATGCACAACCACCAGCACTACCTACTTTAATGGAGCGTCTTAACTTAGGTGGCTCACCAGCAGTTACACAGGCTGCTGTCCAGCAGTCAGCATCAATTACCACTTCAGCATCCTCCATTACCACAGCTGTCACCACCACAACTTCAATTACCCTGGCAGTCAGCTCAGCATCAGTTAGTATTTCTGCTGAATGTCTCTATTTGCCACAGATATCGCTGACAGTTTTATTTATACACATTGCCTTTCAGTTCATTGCTCAAGTCAATTGAAACTAGGAGGGATGCATTTAGGATTTTAATTTTGCTTGAAGCAATAAGGATTACTCCCTTATGTTGGTGTCAGGTGCACTACTGGTTTGCCCACATTGATTCCCTTTAAGAGATTAAATTACAGTCAAAAAACCTGTTCTAACAGTCATCTTTGCTCAGCAGTCACCTGTTCACAATGGCCATTCTAATTTCCCCACCGGCAAATTTCCTATATAAATGCCCTGTCAATAACGGTCACCTACCATCAGTGGTCAGCTGCCAGGTGTTTCTTAATGAAACAATGTTTTCTCCCTGCCTTAAGCAGTCACTTGCTTAAAGTGACTATTCAGTCTTTTGCTTTGAGGAATGCCAAACCTGATTGAATTAATCAATTAACAAAACAAATATGTCTAATCAGATGAGGCTAAATGTGATTAGACATATTCATTTTGTTAATGAAATTGCACCCCTAGTTCAGCCGACTTTGGCATTCCTCTGGTACACTGATCTTTTGAGAACAAAAATGGCAGTCACAGAAATTGAAAATGCAACCACTTGATTGTACCTGGAATTGTTTGATAAGGAAAAAGACGTTAGAGTAATTATAGTACAGATAAAGTAAATTGACTGTATGTAACAGTGTCAGAATGGGCTGCAAACTATGATATGCTTTAAAACTTGGCCTCAAGTTTTCTACAGCACTGATTGTTATGGATGTTGTACCTCAACCCCCAAATCACATATCATGGTCAACATCATATTATAAGACAATTGTCATTTAATAAGCCAGCAGATCTTAATCAATGCCATTGTTGTTCTGTTGATGAGTTGGAATGATCAACATAGACAACAATGATAATATTTCCTGTACGTCATACCTGATGATCAACTGTGTATTGACTAACAATTTCATGTTATACTTTCAAAGAACAAGTCTGTACTGAAGGGATTTTTTTTTGTGAGCGTCATCTTTTCTGTTGTACTTTGTTGTGATAGCAAAATTCAGATGTTTAGTGCTGTTTCAGAATTTTTGAATGGACAGATGAGTGGTTGACTGTATGGTGGAAATGCAGATCTAAAGAAAGTGAATATAAGATTGTGAATCCTCATTATCATTTTAGATGCTTTTTATACCCTACTGAGAGGCCTCAACTATGGCTAGATTGCCACCCATCCCTTTGTTTTCCAATTTATGGGGGGGGGACAGTTCCCAAATGTACTAAATCATAGATGCAACCCTGAAAGACCTTGACCTTGATGATAATTGGATCGTGATGCATGAGATGCTATGATCAAACAAAGAAACATAAGTATGTCATCATTCATTGCTAAACCTCAAACAACTTTTAAAATATAAAGCTGAAACAAAAGTAGCCATGAAATAATTACCCTTGACCTTGACCTTGAAAACAAAACCCCAGATGTGGAATGAAATGCATCTTCTATTGATAGTGTACTAGTGCACTAAATCTCATCTTAACAGGTCATAAGTTATAGGTCATGAAGGAAAATGGTACACAAGATGATAATGTTAAAGTATTCCAGATTGTATCCTTAAATCTGAAAGGCCTCTTGAGTTTTTATTTTTGTAAAGTGTTTTGAGGTCCTAAGGGGATCAGTGCACATGACCCCAAAATGTGGCATTAAACAGTTGAAAATAAGTTATCTGCTTGTGGAAAATGACTGGAAATTCAAGTTGAATAAAAGAAAACAAAATGGGTTTTTTAAGCATATATGACACTTTCAAGCAAAATAATTGGTAGACTTTTGGGATCATCTGTTTAATTTGAAGGTGGGGGGTGGTTTCACCCAAGGGATATTTTTAGATCTACTGGTCATAGACCAGAAGAGCTTATGGGATGGTCTGTTGTCTGTCATCCATCACCTTTAGACCATCAATCCTTTAGCACAAGTTTGTTATCTCTACTCTGTATAAACTACTAGATGGTCCTAAATAAAAATGGTGCTGTGTGGACATCCAGTATGGCTATCACAGTGGCCATCATGAAAATCTTGTATCGCTACTCCTTTTGACTAGATTGGCATATCAACACAGGGATTTAACTTAAAGATGTTTTATGATGTCCAGTCAGTTCTTTATGAAAATCTGGTATCCAATATGGCCTCTATGGTAGCCATCTTGAAAATCTTTTTATTGCGACTCTTCCTGAATAGATGTGCATATCAGCTTGGGGTTTCAGTGAAAGACCTCTCATGATTTCTAGTAGGGTAAGTTCTGTATGAAAATGGTCCCAATCTGACATCCAGTATGGCCACTATGGAAGCCATTTTGAAAATCTTGTTATTGCTACTCCTCCTGACTGATGATCTCATCAACATGGTGATTTCTATGATGTCAAGTTGGTGCAAAATAAAAATGGTGCCAATCTGAAATCCACCACAGCAGCCATCTTGAAAATCTTGTTATCACTATTCTTTCAAAATGGATGGTTGTATCAGCATGAGATTTTCATTGAAAGACCTCTTGTGATGTCTAGCTGACCCTAAACAAAAATGGTGTCAGTCTGATGTAAAATTTGGCCATGATGACAGCTATCTTAAAAATGTTATCATAACTCTACTTGACGAGAAAATCATATTGATGTGGGTTTTCACCAGATGATTTATTATCTTGTCCAATAGTTCTTAAATGAAAATGGTGCAGAACTGACATCCAGTATGGCCACTGCAGCAGCATCTTAAAATCTTCTGCATAAAGGAGTGTTAAAACATTCTGTAATGAACTTTACAATCTGTTTTTCTTTGTTTGATTTCCTCATAAATTAACTTTCTTCTTTCAACACATTCATTTCGACACCTTCATCCATAAATGTCATCTGATTCTTGTCAGAAGATACAACTCTAGAAATAGAGCAGTTTGAATTGTCTCCCATGTCATTAGCAAATTTTGCCAAGTTGTCCACATTTGTATTTTTACCAAATAACCTCATAAAATATATAAAAATCTCAATCTCTCTGTCTCTTTCTTTCTATATATATATAGTCATTTCTTGATAAGCATTACAGTTTCCTATCAGATACAAGTTTATGTAAAATGGGTAGGTTTTAGAACAATCTTTAAGTGAATCATAAGTTTAACAATTTATAAAAAGTGAAGTATCTAACACTGCATGAAAGGCTATGTGAAAATATGTGTTTTCTGCAAAACCAAATTTTACATAATGTGACATTACATTGTATAGCTGAAAATAAGTCAAGAACCAAAATTAGATAGGAATTTTTAAAATAAAATTTAATCCATAAAATTAGGTGTGTGACATCGGTAACCATTTTATACTAAGGTATCTTTTACGGAGTGATCATTGTACATATAAGCAATTTAATGTTACTGATAAATGAATTTATCATATTGCTTAAGTGGATGTAGGAAGGTCCACTCAAAGGAATTGGCTGATTTCACTTTGTTAGGAACACAATATTTTGAGGTCCTGACAAGAGCAGTTTGTACTCAACTTTTTAATGTCTCTTACTTTATTAAAATTTACTGATTGATTAATACCTCACATGTATTTGCAGATAGTGAGGCCTTGGTGTAAGTTTTACTGTCATAACATTGATAGTATTAGTGCCAATATTATCAGTGTAAAAGAGGTTGTTCTTTTATTTTGTTAAAGTTATTCTGTTCTTTCTTTTGAACGTCATTTGCAGAGAGAGAGAGTGAGTGGGTAATGTGCATAACAGTATTCCAGATAGCCTTTGATTTTCTCCTTACAGTCTTGTTAAAACACAGAATACAGGACAGTGATAAAAGTCCATAATAAAGATACAGATAAGACAGTGTCCAGTATAGCCCATGATTTCCTGTCTACAGTTTTGTTACTACACAGAATATAGGGTAGTGATAATTGCCCATCGCAAAGGAAAAAATTTATAACATTTAATTGTCTTTATGACATGCTGCATGAGCAAAAACAACATAAGGGCAACTTTGTCTTTGTGCATACCAGATATGTAATATTTTCTATTTTATGTGATCCTGGAGGTAAATTATTTAATAGCATTGTACCTCTACCATACAGGGATCCTCTAGCACAACATCTGTTTCAACTTTAACTTCTGCCACTGGAGCAACACAGAGTACCAATGCCAAAAGTCAAGGACAGGATACCAGTGTTGGAGGACATGGAAATACAAGAGGAAGATCAATGCAGAGAGATGGTTAGATTTTTCAACAAGACTATTTTGAACCTTCAAAAACTTTGCAATGACTATTGTCTCACCTAAGTAAAATAAGACAAGGGTGTCACTTTTATGGTGGTGATAGTGAAAAGTTGTTTTGAAGATGTTACAAGCCAGATATCGGGCTTTTCCTCTTACCATTTTTGTCACTGTAATATGACAAGTAGTTGATGATTTGAGTTCCAGAGTATAACTGCAATATGCTTTGCACTATTAGAACTATATTTTGTATTGTTTGTATTATTTCTTTACATTGATGGGAGCTGGTACCAGCTGATAGTCTGGCCAGACTCACTTTTGGCTTTAGTTTCCAGGCATATACATTCATAAATTTTTCATGAGACAAGTGAAGCAAAGCAAAATAAACCTGTTAGCTACCATACACTTTTCTTAACAGATGATTTAAAAAACCAAATTTTTTAATTAGGAAAATGTTAGGCAATTTTTAATCTCATTTTGCATAATGCTGATAGGTGAATATTTTATGTATGCACATGTAGATGCATAGGAAATTAAGAAAAACATGAGACAAACTATTACTATCACAGCATTTACTCAGTTATCTACATCTATAATGTAGGAATATGGTAAGTATTTCTTGAAGGTGCAACATTCATTTTTATCATCTGGCAGCATTGCACAGGTGTTGATTATTATCATTTTGTCCACACTGAATACCACCCAAATTAGTTTAGTGCATACTTGGTGTCTAAGGTTCTTAATACAGAGAAACATAACAAAATTTATGTTTGGTATAGGTATCCAACCACAAATTATTTTACAGCCAGAGAAACAGTTTACTGTTGGGAGGAATAAAAAAGAGAGTTCTGTATGTTTTGATATGTGGCATTGGATTTATTCAGTTTACAGCTTACAATAAAATATTTGCTTTTATCGTTATATCCTGTATTTACTTTCGTAATGACAAAATATCATATGAACTCTAGGTGTGAGGCTATGTTATTACGTCAAAACATGTTGCCCCCTTGTTAAACAGTAAGAGGCACAAAAGAAAGCTGTGGAACACCTGCTTTTCAAGATTGAAAAATATGTCTCTGACGCTAATGAATGAAAGTATATCTGGTTTGAATACCAATCTAATGCACAAATATGGATATCTATTCTCCCAAATGGATGGGTACGTCAGTTCTTTCAAGGAACTCATTATAGTATATTTCCTCTTGGATTTTATTCTTCATTCTTCATCATATTTTCATATCAACAAAGTGGTTTTCACATCCACAAAGTGGACAGGTGCTAAGCATAGATTAGGTTGGTTATTCTGTTTTGATTTAGAAGTAAGCTGTGTCTTGTTGCCACAGTTAATGAGCAAATTGTTTGTCTCCTTTTTTTGTAGATCATTAGAAAAGCATGTGTGACAATCACTTCTTCTTTTTTAAAGTACTAAGCAATTTTGACAAATAATTACAGCATGGAGCAGTAAATTCAACAACAGTTCAAATGCACTCAGTTTGTTTGTGTTGTATGAAATGCAAAAAGCACACTTTCACAACCATTATGAAAGAAAAGTATTGACAGAATTTTGAAAGTTTAGCTACTAAAGTTGCTTCAACTTCTTATGCTTCAGGGGTCTTAACCACTCTATTTCTTTTCTGCATTGATTCATATGTTCCAGGCAAGAGACACTTGAGGGCCAAAAGGAGAGGGGTCTACATTACATAACACAGCAATAAGATGGTGACACAAATTGTATTAATTTATCAATAGATGCATTGACATAAATTGCAATGAAGTCTACTGAGCATAAAATTAGAAAAGGTACTTGTCCCATCATTATCAACTTTGATTTGCACATGCAGATGTTCATTGTATAGATTTAACAATAAATAAATAATGATTTACTTTTTTGAACTTCACCATAGATATACAATACATTTAGAAGTATAGATGTGGTTTGGAAATTTTACACAACTTTTTGCAATATGACCCTGGCAGTCATTAGAAGAAGCATGCCAGAGAGTACCATGAAAAAGACACTTATCTGTACTTTGATTACCATCATATGGTTCCAACATTATACCAAGTTTGCAGTTTGTTATAGTTAAGATGTATACAGTGTAGTTTGAATTTATTATAAATGTAACTACTTGTTTTCCTTAAATGACTCTTCAGTCCAGTTTTATCTTTTGCATCGCCTCCTTCCTCTCTATCTCAGTTCATAAATTTTTAAGTAGCTGTTTTCCCCATGAAGACAGTTTGGGTTGTTATAAACATTTGGAGTAAGTGCCTTAATCACTGACATTGAGAAATTTAACATGTACCTAGTCTATAAAAATAATGAGAGTTTGCAGTGACAGAATCAGGCATTTTGAAGTATAATCCTAACTGAGGACAATCTTTATGGGACAAGTACAAGCTAGCTGGAAACATTGGTTCTTTCAGAGGCAGCCCATTCTTACTACAGTTCTAAATGAGCTATTGCATGACTGGCCATATATGTTAACGATGGAAGTAAATAAATGCGCTGCAGAGTATAGTTCTGTATAAAGATGACAGAGGGAAGTGGTATTTTGTGTGTTTGTGTTTGACTTTTGACCATTCCTTTTCACGTGGTGTGTTTGTGTATGACTTTGGACCTTGCCCTTTCTGGTGTGTGTGTGTGTATGTACATGCATATGTTTTGTTGTGCAACGTTTCCCCATGGATGACCCCAGGATCCAGAACCCAGTGATTTTCCCTCTTCTGGCTTGGCTTGAGGCCCCCTCTATGCTATTGACACATCTGACTTACAGAGATGTATAATGACAGACAGAACCTCTGAACTATATTTCATTGGAAGTTGCCTGATTTTTGTGGACAGTGCTGTTATGATTCCAGTCATGCCACTTGGCATCAGGTAAGGAAAATGGTGTGAATTGATAGGGTGTGTTATACTACAGGCAAATTGTGGGATTTGATGGGAGTGTTATCCTACAGAAAATGGTGGGGTTTGATATGGGGTGTTTTACCCTATAGGAAATGGTGGGATTTGATAGGGAGTGTTATACTACAGGGAAATTTGGAGATATACTTAGTGTTATACTACAGGAAAATGTGGAGATATACTTTGCTTTAGAATACTAGTTATTATATACCCCTAATGATTGCAAAAAGGCATTTGTAATTGAGAATTCCTTAGATCTTTTTGTGTTTACCTGCCAGGTGTGTCAAAGGGCATTGTTGGGGGAGAGATTGCAGCTCAAAATCATGAGGAGTCTAAGTTGGGAGAGCAGAGACCCATTGGGGCAGTGGGAGGTCAGTCAGAGGGGCCAGGGGCCATTGCCCAGGCAGTTGCTGCACTCATTGATGAAGATGAAGAATTTCACTCCTTAGATCCAGAAGAAATGGAAAATAGAGGTAATTCATGTGCCAAATGTTTAGAAAGTTTATGTGCGCTTTATTCGTGTGCTGAATGTTTAGAAGAATTACAGATTAGCCTCCCCCCCCCATTTTATTCACTGACTTAGTCACAGTGACCTGGCCTGCTTTAAGTTTTGCTTTGCTTGTTCTACTGGAAAGTGAGACTGATATAAACCATTAGATTACCCACAAATCTTATTAATGCTACTCCACTTTAACAGATGATCATATCAACATATGATATTCACTAAAAGACTTCTTATGGTGTCTAGCTTGTCTTATGGTGTCTACTCCTCCTGAAGGAAATTAATATTGCCAAGAAGTTTTCACCAGAAGAGTTCATTTTATGTCTGGCTGGTATTAAGTGAAAATGCTGCCACAGTGGTTATCTTGAAAATTGAAAATGGCCACCACAGTGGTTATCTTGAAAATTGAAAATGGCAACCACAGTGTTCATCTTGAAAATTTTCTTTTTGCTAATCCTTCAGAATGAAAAGTAACATTGCCATGGCAGTGCTCAAAGAAACATTATTTTTCAGACACAGGACCAGGACTGGTGACTTTAAAAACATCCCAACCCAAATTCCACAAGCCATAACTCAAATTTCCATATGTACAAAATTTGTTTTTGTCAGTCTCTCCTTTTTATCTCCTCCACCCAAGGACAGTCAAGTTTTAAAATCAAATAAGCAAAAGCCATCATGAACTGTCTCTGATCCCTTTATTACCTATAACTCCTAAAAACGTTTGTGCCCTAAATTCTCCAGATTACAACAATAAGGTAGTCAATTAACAACTTGTTCTGTACACATGTTAGCCTTTTTAATCTGAATACTCAGCCAAACATCATTGCACCAGCTATAGTGTGAGTTCTGGTACCCATTAGACTGGTTATGTCTGGTTTTGTAATGCATGGAAAGAACACAAAAATAATGTTTCTTTCATTTTTTTTATTATGTTATATCAGTTAATTTTCAAAAGTGGTACATCTTAACTACAAGTCAGTATGAGTGGTACACGTCCTTTTAAAATGGTATTTTTGTCCTACTGCCTGTAGAATAACATGCACAGGGTCTTGTATTGTTCCTTAAAATTTATGTATAAAGCATATATGCACTATTCATGTCCTGTATACAGTACATATATGATTTATAGGTAAATTGCAAGCAATGATACTAGTCCCTGTGACCACATGTATGTTAGAGCCAAGTGAGCACTAATTACAGGTAACCCAGGCAATCTGTTCCCATTCGTAGGTCACATGCTTTGCTTTTGTATTGCTTTTGTATACAAAGTTTACAGCTTTTGATAAATGTACAGTAAGTAGATGATGTTTGTATGGGTAAGGAGACTAAATGGGATAAATATAAATAATTTACTATTCTTTCAAGAGCTTAAAAATAAAATTTTGTCAGCGTGTTTTCTCAGCCAGTGTTTGTTTCTGAGAAGCTTGATGGGCACTTGACTTAGAATATAGTTGGGGCCTGATCTGAATTAGAGAATTGTTTAGCACTGCATGGGCAGAGATGCTGCCAGAGTGCTCAAGTGTGTTGATCACACAAAATTTGTATGAATTTGTATACATTGCAAACAGTGATGTGTGCAAACTCTCTTAGATTAGTTCAAGATGATGCTTATAAAAATGTACTCTATGCAGTATATTGAATAAATAAGAATCTACAATGAAATTACAAATTAAGGATATTTATTTGATCAAAATACCTCTCTCCATTCCAAAGTTGTCTGATGTACATTAGTAAGAAAGAATGCCTGTAAATCCCGCTAATTATTTATAAATGAAACACGTGTTCTAGAGGGGTTGTGCAATTGATCCCCTTTCCTCTCATTTGTGCATGCAAGAACTTTGGTCGATTTCTGGAAGGAGAAATTATAGTCAAACATGATTGGCTAGACAATGACTAATTCATTTCTACATCATGTGAGTTGAGATGTGAATGTGCAGAGTGAAATGAAGAAAATGAAAGATGAAATGGAGTTTTTCAAGAATTGGAGAACAATAAATTTCTGAAATGATGTTAGATGCTGGGTAGATGAACCACCAGGGAAGAAACCAAAATATGATACAAAAAAGTTTCTAGCAGTTAGTGTACAAATGATTATAACACAACATCAAAATAGGAGCTTCATTGTGTAATATTTGCAAAAGTTGTTTGAAAAAATAATCCTTTTATTTCAGAAATCAGCTGTTGGAATTATAGGACATCATTTTTTCTATGAGAAACTGAGTCAAAAGATCATGTGTATTTTACAGAAGAGATATTCATAAAATAATAACCTGTGAACTGCAAAACAACTGTAAAGAACAGTTTCTCAGCTTATTGAAGTTGGGTAAGTTAGGTCTGCATATTCCCATTCAGATAGCAGACTGAAAGGGGTTCTCAGCACATAATATTCATCCACAGATTTGACTCAGAAACAATCAGCAGATAACAGCTTATACAGATAGAGGGGATATCTTTTGAGGATTTTGTTTTAAATAGAACCTTATGAACTAACAGGAGGAAGAATAGAGAGATGGATATTTAAGTGGTCGGTGAATATTGAACTATGGTTGTCCCCCAACATTTTGTTTCTACTACCCACCTTATTTTGGTAACAGGTAGAGGGGATATCCCCCTTTTGATTAAATCCAGGCAGCATCTCTGCAGGTGGTTTTGGCCACAGGATTTTTTATGATGTATAGTTGGTCCAAAACGAAAATGGTATCAATCTGGCTTCCAATATGACCACATCACTACTCCTCCTGAATGGATAGTTTGTATCAACATGAATGTTTTAATTAAAAATGTCTTATGATGTCTAGTTGGTCCTAATGGTGCCATTCAGACATTCAATATGCGTGTCACAGTAACCATCTTGAAAATCTTATTATCACCATTTCACCTGTATGAATGATCATATCAGACAGGAGTTTCACTGAAAGACTTGTGATATAAATGAAAATGGTGCTGATCTGACTTCTGATATGACTGACACAATGTCTTTCTTGAAAATTTTGTTATCATTACTTCTAGATGATTGGTCCAGTCAATGAAAATGGTGCCAAGCTGACATCCAGTATGGAGACCACAGCAGCTAACTTGAAAATCTGGTCATTGCTGAAGAAATAAAAGATAGTTTCAGCACTTGCCAATTAAAAGGAAGAAATGGTCTCCTCTTAAACATTGAAATTCTTTCCAGCTAATACAGCATCAGTCCCTTATGGGGACTCTTGTATAAATTAAGCCTTCCAATTTTTTTTTCTTGGAGTAACTCTTAGCAATTAGTATTTTCAATTTGGTATTTTATATTTCGAGAAAATGGGAGTATATCCTAACATTATATATTTCCATCTCACTGTAATACAGATTTGTACGCAAAAGTTATTACAATTATCATGTAGACTTTTCATTATATCTAGAATAAGAAAATTCTCAGAAGAGTTTCCTTTAGAAATAGAACAGAATTCTTACTTTTCAAAATTATCTAATTTCTTTCAGACTATGGAGAGTTGGAAGAGGAAAACAAAAGGCTGAAGGAGCAGACAACATGTAAAATCTGTATGGAGAATCCAATTAGTGTAATTTTTCTTCCATGTGGTCATTTAGTCTGTTGTGAACCATGTGCACCAGCCTTTCGAAAATGTCCAATATGTCGCAAACGTATTCAGCAATCTGTCAAAACTTTTCTCTAAAATTAGTAAGTCCATGGAAATCTTTAGTAAAAGGCGAAAGATTTTTTATGTATGTAATGAGAAACCATATCAGACCGCTCTGGTGGCCTAGTGGTTAGAGAGTCCGCCTCGGATGCAGGAGGTTGTGGGTTCGAACCCCAGCTGAGCCATACCAGAGACTTTAAAAAATGGTACTAACAGCTGCCTCACTTGGTGCTCAGCATTAAGAGGTTAGTGTTAGGGCTGGTTGGCCTGGTGTCAGGACAATGTGACTGGGTGGGACATGATGCTACATGTCTGCGGCATGATGCCCCAAAGCTAGACATCTCTTTAAACTGTCACACTGCAGACATTGTAGCGATATGACTGAAAATTTTTTCAAGCTACATTAAAAATCTAAATCACACACACAGAAACTGTATCACATTAATGTTAGGGATATAAATCTTCTACTTCCCAAACCAAGCCCTGCTAAAACAATACAAAATCATTTTTTCTGTGCACATCATATAGACAAAGGGCAGTAACTCTTGACAATTACATCCCCGTGCTGCTACCATGTGTTGCTACTTTTTAAACTTCACTTTCATACAGTTAACATCATATGTGAAACCTCACAAATCCATAGGATTACTGGTGTGAATTTTAACCATCTGTCCAGAAATTTAGACTTCTATTATGTATTAATCAGTCCTTTACAGGTGGTATACATTATTTTTTTATTTTTTCCAATATTTTTGTGAATTTGTCACATTCTGCAACTTTGTATATTTAGACCACTTGGTACAACACACCATCTTTGATGCATGTTGTGATTAACATTTTAGTACACTGCCTATTCTTTTCTTACCCAGTTAGTAACAGTTGTTGTTTTAGTGACTTATTAACACACTGCATTGTTAATTTATGCAATTTTTGTATTATTGTGTCCTTTCTGTGAAACATGTTGATGATGTGCAGTAAATGCAAAAGGTTCAAGGCCAGGGATGACACACAAGTTGTGTTTGGCATGTACAAAATGTACTTCATCTTTACCTTGTAGTGTGTGTGTAATATGGCCATATGGGCCACTGTCTTGCTGAAATCAGCCAAAAGGCAAAGACGAGACGGGAAAATCTTGCAAGACATATGAGGTATTGATACAAAGCCAGAATCTATTGTGAGCTTTGTTGGGGACATTACTGGGGGGCCCCCACCCTCTATCCCCCCCAAAGAATGGCATTTGCAACCATCAGCTAGTACCACTTCTGTGGAAATGGGGGGGGGGAACAATAAGGTTTTGTATTTACAACCATCTATTCCAGATTCAGATTATAGATGCATCAACTGGTTCAGGAGACAGTTAATAAATTCTTGTCAGATTTTGCTGTTGTATCCTTCACTTACTTCCACTGGTAATTCTGATACATGGGGGGGGGAATACCCCACCACCACCACCACCATTTTAGGCAATCCAGTGGGTGCAAGTGCCCCCTGCATGTCCAAACATGGCTTGCAGGCCTGCAAGTCTAGGCTAATAGGTTGTTTTTTTATTAACCATTGAATCCATCCTTTACTACAGCATTGCCCTCTAGAGCCATCCCAGCCTGTCCAGCCATCTCAGTTCGGAGATCGTACTTTTAGATCAGTGGTGTCTAGCCATGCATATGGCTTCATTGCTGTACAATTACAGGGATCTTAGTGGTAGATCTGTCCATTTTGCCTGGCATATGACTACATGTACCTGGCATGATGTGGATTTTAGTGGTAGACCCTATGGTATGGCTGGTACAGTCACTGACCAGACTGCCTTCCACATGCCCAGCAGCCATGCCAACCAAGCCCCTATCAGTACTGGCACAACAAATTCAACTGGCAGACCTGGCTTGCCATATATTCATGGCTTACCCACAAAGACTTGTATAGAGATGATGGTATTGCATCATTAGTACCACTGGGGATGGTTTATCTGATATGGAGGCAGAACCTGATTGCCATATATTCATGGCTTACCCACAAAGACTTGTATAGAGACGATGGCACTGCATCATTAGTACCGCTGGGGATGGTTTATCCGATATGGAGGCAGAACCTGATTGCCATATATTCATGGCTTACCCACAAAGACTTGTATAGAGATGATGGCACTGCATCATTAATACCGCTGGGGATGGTTTATCCGATATGGAGGCAGAACCTGAGCAGGATAGTACACATAGCGAGTATGAAGAACAACCTAACTCAAATCCAACCATAGAAAGACTGAGTTCAGCTTTAAGGCTGTTCTCAGAATGCTCTTCACCACCTACCACCATGCATGACTATAAGGAAAAGGCATCAGCAGATATTAACAGTTGTGAAGAAACTTTGACCATTCAGTTGTTTCCCTAGTAAGCAATAATCAGAGATTAATGACCATTAGTCTGGCAGAGTATAATCCAGAGAATGCTAAGACTTTCTTTTCCAAAAGCCAAGCACTAGTGATGTTTTCATCACACTGGTAAAAAATGCTCTCTTGACACCTTCCTTCCTGGCTCTGGATAAGAAATTTGCAGTGGTTCATAGGTCTGCACCACTTTTTGACAAAGTGAATAAGAATGTGTTTCATGCTAGATCGAAGCTGGTTCAAAATGTTGTCGCCACATTGTTGATATCAGACTTGACCTCCTTGGCAATTTTCTGACTGACTGAAAATTGGGCACTGAGCATGCCATTAATACAAGGCTTGAGACTGAGTTTGAACCATGAAGTGGTAGAGATAGCATGATTTTATTTCACCTGAATTCATCTTGTATGAATAGTATTTTGTTAATAGGGCTTAGAGAACAAGTACTTGAGCAAAACGGCACAAAATGTGACAATGTCTCCACCTTAGGAAAAGTGGCAACGCTTTTAGAAAATCAGGGAAGTAAATAAAAATACATACTGAAACTT
>JAECUM010034816.1:0-19967 GCA_016617855.1 Megalonaias nervosa
GGTTCTACGAGGCGCTCAAGACAATCTACGGTCCCACTAAATCAGGATCTTCCCCCCTCCTCAGTGCAGATGGGAACACGCTGATCACTGATAAGGAAGAGATTCTCAAGCGCTGGGCAGAAAACTTCGACAGTGTCCTCAACCGTCCTTCCTCCATCAACGCTGAAGCCATCGCTCGCCTGCCCCAGGTCCTAACCAACGCTTCCCTCTCGGACTCGCCAAGTTTTACAGAAGTAGAGAAGGCAATTAAAAGTCTATCCAGTGGCAAAGCCCCGGGTTCTGACTCCATCCCAGCGGAAGTCTACGCAGCTGGTAATCTCCGACTGACGCAGAAGATTACTGACCTCTTCCAGTCTGTGTGGAACCAGGAGAAGATTCCACAGGAGTTCAAAGACACCTCTATTGTCCACCTCTACAAGCGGAAGGGGAACCGTCAAGCATGCGACATCCACCGTGGCATCTCCCTACTATCCATCGCAGGGAAAATACTGGCCAGAATTCTGCTAAATCGACTGACCGTCCACTTGGAGCAAGGCTTGCTACCAGAGAGTCAGTGCGGCTTCAGGCAGGATCGGGGCACCGTGGACATGATCTTCGCAACCAGGCAACTCCAGGAGAAATGCCAGGAGCAGAACGTCAGCCTCTACACCACTTTTGTGGACCTCACAAAGGCTTTTGACACTGTGAGTCGTGAAGGTCTGTGGAGGATCATGGCAAAGTTCGGATGCCCCGAGAAGTTCATCACCATGGTCAGACTGTTCCACGACGGTATGCTCGCCAGAGTACAGGATGATGGAGAGTTCTCCCTGCCCTTTCCAGTGACAAACGGTGTCAAGCAGGGCTGTGTTCTTGCCCCGACCCTGTTCAGCATGATGTTCACAGCGATGCTGACTGATGCTTTCCGTGAGGGTGACATTGGCATCGACATCCGGTTCAAGAATGATGGGAACATCTTCAACCTGAGAAGACTGCAGGCTAAGACCAAAGTCCAGGAAAGCACCATCCGCGAATTCCTCTTTGCTGACGACTGCGCTTTGAATGCTGGTACTCAGTCTGACATGCAAGAAAGTATGGATCGGTTCTCCAAAGCCTGCACAGACTTCGGACTCACAATAAGTACGAAGCAGACCGAAATCATGCACCAGCCTGCACCCTCAGTGCCCTACACCGAACCCAGCATTACCGTCAATGGACAGAAGCTCGCTGTTGCTGACAAGTTCATCTACCTTGGCAGCACCCTGTCGCGCACAAGCTCCATCGATGAAGAGGTCACTCTCAGGATTGCTCGTGCAAGTGCAGCCTTCGGCAGACTTCACAATACTGTGTGGAACAGAAGAGGAATCAGCCTGCCAACCACGCTCAAGGTGTACCGCGCAGTAGTACTGCCCTCCCTCTTGTACGCCTGTGAGACATGGACGGTGTACAGTCGCCATGCAAAACAGCTGAACTCCTTCCACATGCGCTGCCTCAGAAAACTGCTTCACATCAAATGACAGGACAAGACTCCTGACACAGAAGTCCTCCAGAGAGCAGAGATGACAAGAGTCCATGCCATGCTCAGAAGGTCACAATTCCGCTGGGCTGGTCATGTCTGCCGTATGCCTGATGAGCGCCTCCCAAAGAGACTGTTCTATGGGGAACTCGCTGAAGGCAAGCGTTCCCGAGGAGGCCAAAAGAAACGATTCAAGGACACGCTCAAAGCCTCCATGAAGTCCTGTGGCATTGACCCAGACAGCTGGGAGCAGCTTGCCGAAGACCGCGCTGCCTGGCGTCACCAGATCAACTCAGGCGCAGCTGCATTTGAAGAGCACCGGATCAACGAAGCCAAGCAGAAACGACAGCAGAGGAAGAGCATAGCCAGCGCCGACCTTCAGTCCATCCAGCCCCCGGCAATTCCCTGTCCTCATTGCCGTAGACTCTTCAGAGCACAGATTGGCCTCACCAGCCATCTGCGCACTCACAGACCAGCCCAGATCTGAAGTCATGGTCGTCTTCGAGACCGAAGGACGAACATCATCATCATTCTCCTATGGTAATATGATTTTGTAACTCATTTAAAGAAGAAACCATTTGTTCTAGTAAAATATGCTTCTTCGAGAACATTTACCCAATCGTATTACACATTCATCCTGTCAGCCTACACGCAATTACATACAGTGAGATAGCGTGCCATACGCTATAACAGTACACAGATAATCATAGGATATGCCGCCAATCCCTATACTAAGGGGAGATCACTCTTTCCGACTGCCACCTCTGTGGGCAGATAAATTTGAGCTTCTTTTAGCTAAAAGTATCTCTGGGAGGGCTGGATTTGCGAGGTAGCAGTAGTTTCCTTAAGGTATTATAATTAGATGAGTATCTTCGAAGAAACATATTTTACTAGAAACAATTAGTTTCTGTCTATAGTGTCAATGCATATCACATTTTATATTCAAGCACTTTCTTAGCGTATTTTCACCTTTAATTTGTCCATCTTTTTCAAGAATCCAAGTGAGCCTGTAACTGTAGTCCACAACACATCGGGAGAGGACAAAGGAGACGAGGGAGTAGTACAGACCTACACAATACCGACACTGTCACTTAACCGTTATGAGATGATTTATATTAGCATGTGGGCTGTTAATGGGGTGTGTATTCAATCCAATCAAATTTGCATGCACTTTATTAAAAATAATACTTTTTTCAGCTTTTTAAATATCATGGTTTAAAAAAAAATGGTTCAGACGTTCACGATTTGATCTTTGCTGAAATTAACTATTAATGAAACGTTCATGACACGAACAAATTGAATCTGGTACAATAAATAACTTTAAAAGAACCGAGAAAAGATGCCCATTTGATAATATTTCATTTGAGGGACGAATGTTTTAATTATAAATTATAGGTAAACAGGGATTTCACGACTATTAAAAATTAAAGAATATACATTGATATTATTATCACTGTATTTCAGAAACATTATAAATTCTAGAAGTGTCCTTAAATTCATTACTACCTAATACAAGTAAATATAGTCATCAGCAGCTCCTTTGTATATCAATAATAATTAACAATAACAATAAATGCATTTATTTGATGGTATCTTTTGCGAATAAGTAAGTAATATGTGTTTACTCAAAATATACATGGTACAAGTCTTGAATGCTGGTCTGCTGACAATTTGTATTTGAATGAGTATGTTTTGAGACTCTCATACGTCAGTTTGCGGATTGAGATAAATGTTCTCCTCTACAAATCAATCCTAAATTTCACTGATATAGCATTATTACAATAATGAAAGAAAAGACAGTATAATATTCCGCGTCAACACAATTAAGCAAAAGGAACTAAAGCATTGGGGGATTTGATACACGTTATGCTATAGTAGATACAATGTATGTCTTACGATTCAAGAGACTATATTATACCGGTTGCAGACAACACATATACATTATCATAGATACAATTCATTTTAATGTATAAAAGTATATTTTGATACTATGTATCTGTGTCCGTTTTATGGTGTGATACATGATATAAAACAATGTTTTGTCAACATTATTTAACATGTGAATAATTGTTTGAAAAATAAATCATTATCATTTTGTTTGGAAAGATGATTTTCCAATGATTTACTTCTACATACTAGAAATCTATATATTTGAATGCACTGAAATTTGTCACTAAATGATTCACCATACTTTCTATAGGCACAAATTGTGATATGTTTGCACATTACAGGCAGGACTAAGAAGCTCAATGATTCATTCACTATTCCGCCTGCACTACGGAGGATTAATGGAACTTGTCAGAAGATGTTCCGCTTACTCTTGTCTGGGTCACTGTGTATGCTCTCCTCAAGAAGGAAAATGCGACTTAAATGGAGTCCAGTGTAATAATATTAGTCGTATGTTTATTTTATAACATTTCTATCCCTTCTATTTTGCTTTGATAATCTATTCATCGTCGGTGGTTGAGGCCTCAGATTAAGTACATGGGTACATGAAAATCGTTCAAGAAGTGAGCATGACCTTGAATTTCAATGATAGTAACGTTAAAATCACTTTAAATGATCAAACATTAGTCATCATATTCAATTTTGCTGCACAAACTATTTAACACGTTGATACATTATGCGTGTTTGTCTTCTCCACTTGTTATTTATCACACAAGCTTATGTTAAAATTGGAGTTCTTTTAAATTTAGTGTACACGTCTAAAACGTTAATGTCATACACGAACGCGCCATGTGAAGACCGATTTAATATTTTCAAATGGAAGTATTGCCTGCCTTGGAACACAAATAAGTTTAATACGAATAAAGGATAGTTCCTGTAGAGAGTATTTTTATACAAATATCGATGTACATGTCACTTTACTGGTATTGTTATAATAAAAAGTCATAGCTGGAAATTTTGTGAAAGTATTTCTAGTATAAAAAGTACATTCTATATCTTCACAGAAGCAGCTGAGCATAGACTCGATGTCATTGATATACAGAATCTGGAAGGTCCTGCCGACGCCCCACAAATACAATATTCTGCTACGGATTCTGTTCTTGCTGCCCGCTGGACTGGTGATGACCATGCCTTTTGGTTAGTCGTTTCTGTTATGACATGGACAGAAACTGTGCCTTATTGGAAATTAATCTATACCGGTCATGTGGTGACAATGAGACGTTCCTAGGAAGGATAAAAAGAATTGTCCGTGTAACTTTAAAATATGCATATATATATATATATATATATATATATATATATATATATATATATATATATATATATATATATGGATGATATAACGTGAGTTTATTGTACAATACCACTGGAATTTAATTGTTGAGAGGTCATTAATATTTATGATTGAAACAGTAAAGGAAAAACAGTAAGAAAAATTTATTTAAAGCAGGAAAAGAATTTATCATGAGAGAAAGCACACCGTTCAGGTATAAGTGGAGCAAAAACATGCATTTTTTGAGCACCGTTACACACAGAGTGAATACACATTTCAATTCACGGATTAGTTTCAAAATGAAGATTGTAATCAGTAATCATTATTACAAGCCAGTTTTTCTGTCTCCAGGTACGAGTGGAGTGTTGGAGAGAGCTTGTGTGATGAACCAACTGGTGTCTTTTCTGCAAGTCATGAAAACTTATGGCACCATGTTGGAGAAGAAAGATATATGATTTACAGCTTTCCACGAAGTAAGATACTCAAGAAGATCAACAGATGCACTTTTCTAGTATATTTACACAAATGCCGGTGTTTTATTTATCGATTTATAAATAAATTATTACGATTATATTCTCGATTCATGCAACTGCTGAAACTCAAAGTGATAGATAATGTTTTGTTCTAAATGTCTAAATTGATAATTTTTATCTATTATGCACCACACCCCAAGGTGATTATGTAGCAATTTGAACTTATTTCAACCACAAGCATTTTTTAATTGTTACGTATAAGAAATTTATATTTCGATTATGTTGGTGTGTTATTTACTATTCACAGGTAAGGCTCCACGCAATGGATTTAAATATTCCTTTTTCGTACGAGCATGGTACAGTGAGAGTTCATATGCAATTTTCAAAAGTCCGGGAGTCTACATTGATTCCAAACCTCCGAAAACTACAAACATCAAAGGGAATAACGTAATTATCAGATATTTAACTGCCATTTACTTGAAAGAGTTACTGATAACTTCATGAAATTTCAATCTTTTCTGGACTCAATAATTGTTAATATACCAACTCTTCTGAATTTCACTTTGTGAGTGCATGTTAATTTTAGATGCAATGAATGCGTTCCTTCAGTGTATGATGGCTTCAAGTGGATCTAAAAATATTTTTGTAAATGAATTTGCAATTCACAATATCATATTGTTTACTTTCAAGTACATGTTTAGTTTAAGGTGTAAGCAGTGGATCTTTGGTTAAAAGAAAATAATATTTGAGTTATGATCCGTTACTAGGTAAAGGAAACACTCGGTAACCTGACAAAGGACATTGATTTTGCCATGCTTGGGGAGGAAATCTATGTGGACTGGACGAATAAATTCCTTGATGCCAAAACTGGTGGAATCAAGATGTTCCGCCTGTACATCAGTACTTATCCTGCAGGTAAATAGATATGATCTTCAAAGCTTCCCTTTGCTATTTCTTTAATAATGCTGTCTTGCTAAAATAATAACAAGGTTTTTGTTCTTTACAAATTAAAGTTTCAAAACATGTGTTTGCGTAAAAGGGTTATTTAACTTTGTATATAAAGTAGAAAAATAAACAAGCAATAAATTGGCATTGTTGGAATAGTTTTGTTTGAAGATTTTGCTTTCTTAAAGAGGTATCTTACCTGTACAAAATTTTCATGATGTTGTCTGTCTTTAGAAGGGTCATCAGACAATACGATTGGCCAAGATTGATTAAGAAAGTTGGCCTTACAACATATTGCTTGAAAGTTTTATTTCTGTAGGCCAGGATGTCCACGCAGCAGAAGATGATATCGATCCAACAGTCAGTAGGTACCTTCTTCCACTGCAGAATATAATTCCAAGCACACGTTACTACTCCAACATTCAAGCCTACGGTAAATCAGGGCTTCATACTACCATTACCTCTGATGGCTTTATGATTGACGTTGATCCTCCGGAACCAGGCGTGGTCTATGATGGCCAAGGTTGGTATTGTTTGTTCCTTGAATTTGTATCACGATGCTCTAGGTCTCGTGACTGTTGAAAGTATTACACCTGACAGAGATGGTATGATCTAATAATTTTATGATTATATTTGAAGGGATATGTTGTGATGGAGAGGCGATATTTCATGAAAATTGTACGCATAATAAAACATCAAAATATTTGGTTTATCGATTCTAGCATCAACTAAATTTGTACAGAAAACGTGACAATTAAATTTGCTAATGAAAAAGGGCAAATTCTATTAACATGTTACTTAATTGATGCATGAATGCTGCTGGACTTTCATTAATATGGTCTGTACTCTCCAAATGAGAGCAGTAACTTTTATAGCAAAATATTGTGAGAGTCACATTAAATGAGGTGAGCAGCTGCTAAAATGCGCGATGCTGGAACTGTAATGTGTGTGATGTGAGAAAATTATATTTAAATAGATACAAACAGACTTACAGCTTGAACGAGATATAAATACAAAGAAACAAAAAAGATGACAGAATGAAAACTCCTTCTATGGCGTACAATTTTGTATCATTTTCAGGAAAGCAAATAAAGCTCTGAACATTTGTTTCCTCATTATTACAGAAATACATGTTTTGACTCTACATTATTTAATATTACATAAATACTATCATGTAGAGATTAATCGAAAAGTGAAAGGTTAATAAGCTCAATATACGGTAATAAAATATTTATTCTGACAAATCATTATCTATAATTCATTATTCTTGGTTCTTTTCTGTAGGAATGAAAAAATGAAATTCTGCTTATGAGACATAAAGGTCAGCACTCAAAATCTGTATCACACTTAAGCATGTACTAACCTATTGGACCACTCCGGTGGCCTAACTGTCAGAGCGGGAGGTCGCGGGTTCGAACCCCGGCAGAGTCATTCCAAAGACTTATAAAAATAGTACTAACAGCTGCCTCGCTAGTATTAGGACTGGTAGGCCTTGTGTCAGGATAATGTGACTGGGTAGGACATGATACTACATGTCTGCGGCATGATGTCCCAGTGCTAGACATAATTATAAACTGCCACTCTGCGGATACCGTAGCAATATGACTCAAGAAAGTCCAAACACATCCAATGTCTCACGCAAATTTGTCCCTGCAATAGAAATTCAGATTTAACTAAATCTGGTACTTATTGGCTGCTTCAAGCCTCGTATCCCTGCAGCTTTTTGCATTTTTCATTGCTAGAGTAATTATAAATGTAGATTGAATCGCTCGTTTTGCTTTGGGCATAGATTCGGTGTGAATCAAGAAGTCTTTAAATCTGTATTATATATCTTCCAAAGCATAAATGTAGAGTTTAATACATTTTTGCATTCCGGTTCAGGATGGAGGGACATGGAGTTCCAGAACAGCTCAGCAGATGTGAGCGCTTCTTGGCATAGTTTCAGTGATCTGGATTCGGGTATCAGCCATTATATGTGGTGCTCCACGACAGAAACTCAGTCCACAACATGCTCAATCATGTCATGGAAAGATATGGGCCTTTTCACATATAGCAGCCATAAGCTAAACACCTCTGTTGCCGATGGTATTGATTTTTGTCCTTTTATTAAATCTGTTATTTTCTGCTTACATATTTCAACATTGCTGATTTAGTTTAACTGACATGAACTTTTTCCTATGAGCAAAAAAGAACTTTACTCAGCATGAATTTATTTATGTTTTATTGTATCAACCATTCCTTCAGATAATCAAGAACTTTATTTTAATGTTCAATTCATTAGTAATAGAAATTTAGTTAATACAGGGCATTATTCCTCTTATATGAAATTTGAATATGATTTAACGTTTGTGATGTTTGGATTGTATATCCGTTTCATTGTATTATGCTGCATGTGTAACACAAGTATAAGGGACCATGACCTTTGTTTACAGGAACAAGAATAATTCAGAAAATCTATGCCATTGATGCTGTTGGTCACACATCAACGGTTGTGGAATCTGATGGTGTCACAGTTGATTCAACTGCTGCCGTGAGCGAGGATAGAAGCGTATTTCTGGAGAACATAGTCCAAAATCCATCTTTTGAAAACGACAATTTCGGCAAAACATGTTTGGAAATAGAACACATGACAGACTGTGAAACACACACAATTACGGGATGGTCACCCATTCCAGGCTCTTGCGTCTGGATAGCAACTACAAGTATTCATCATGCTCAAGATGGTAATTCCTTCCTTGTTGTGCGAGGCTCTGTAACACAAACTATTCAAGGTTTGGAAAAAGATCAGAAGTACAGAGTCGTGTTTTATACAAGTCACTTGCCTTTTTCATTATCTGTTGTAAGCAATAAGGAAGGGTTCATAAACATTGATGGAACCAGGCATGTCTTCCTTTTGTATAATAAGGTCCACAGGCAAGACAGCAGGCACACATTTCAAACTATAATGATATGGCATCAACATACATTTTTCTTCCAAGCTCAATCACCAGATATTACTATAGAGATTGGGAGCACTGATCGGTCATCCGGGATAGCTATAGATAGTGTCCAGATTCAGAAAAACATTCTTCGCACAGACCCCTCCATGGATAAGAATTATCACGTACAAGCACACGCAGTATTTGTTCACGATTGGACTTCGGTTCACGCCTCCTGGAACTTTGTTGACCCTGATAGTCCCATTGTCGACTACAGCTGGGCAATAGGTAAGAAACGTATGTTCTGTTAGACGGACAAACAAACTAACGCGAGTTTGTATTGAAATAAATTGATCATATGTCAAAGAATTTACTCCTGTAGCATATTTTAAGGTAGATAAACCTTGATATTTTTTAATCTTGCGGACATGTATTTAATATTAAGATTTGACATTTTGAGCTTTATAATGTTTACTTTTATGTCAGTAATGCGGTTAACTGTCTAAAATAGCCTTGCTTTTGATACCACCATTTCGTATTTAACATTTTGCAGTGACGATGTCGGCGTTATTTTAATGAGTCTCAGTTTTGCAATGTAGAAATTTATATGCCCCGTTGTTTGTAGGTTACATAGTCGGTGGATCACAACTGCAGGACTTCCGTTCGGTAGGACTGAGAACGTTTGCCTACAACAGTTCTCTGAAGCTGAAGCATAACTCCAGAGTCCATGTAACGGTTGTAGCTACCAATGCTGTTGGCTTGAAGACAGTATCATATTCCGAACCGATCATTGTGGATTTTACACCACCAGTTTTGGAAGCCATAAATGATGGCAAAGGTTTATTATTATTATTGTTATTATTATTATTATTATTATTATTATTATTAACTTACATTTTCATCTCGGACCAAACTTCGCAGCCTAAGGAAAAAGGTACAAATCATATTAAGTATTTCGTTCTTATTAAGGTCTATGTATAGCTGAGCCTAAATTTAACTGGGCCACTTAGTTAACGCCTTTGTGAAATGCATTAAGCTTATATCTATCTATCTATCGATCTATCTATATATATATATATATATATATATATATATATATATATATAACATATATATATATATATATATATATATATATATAATCTTAACTCCGTGCATTCGAGGATGGTCTGTTTGATTTGCAAGATCTCTTAACTATACTATTTTCATATTTAGGACTGGACATAGATTTCCAGGACACATCTGTTATCAATGCCAATTGGAATGTGAATGATCCAGAATCTGGAATCAAGGAATGCAAGTGGGCAATCGGTAAATTTTCAATATGAAGTAACAAAATTATTGAGAGTTTTATGCTATGAAATTGAAACGCGGGTGTTAGTTGTTAATGCAAATATTGAGGTAAAATATATCTAAATATTGAATTTCAGCGAATAAATAGGTTACTTTTATTCATTACTGCATTATGCTGAGGTAAAACAATGACTTTTGAGCATCAGGGTGTTTCTTCATCTTTTGGGGAGCTATTAATATTCCTTATAAAATTACACAGTTTGAACCCTTTCAATGTTGTTTCTGTTCTTTGTTCCTAATTCCCACGCTTGTTACAGAGAGCATTCTCATGCTCAGACTGTCCGTATGTTTGTTTTCCGTTTTTATTTCTGAGTGTAAATTGATTAAACTTTGTAAATATGTCGCCTTTGGTAACCGTATACAAGAGTGGATCATTCTATCAACACCTAATACACGTAAACACGACATGAAGACACATGATTGTGTGATGAAATTTGCATTATGACACCTGGTCACTGTGTGTTGGTGGAGGTATTTCATGGAAAGAGGGCTTTGTAATACGCGATCGATACCGTGTGCACTGGTGAACAACTGAAGTTGCTCTAGCTTGCTTTTGTTATTTTCTACAAGGAACCGCACCTAGCGAAACTGATCTACAGAACTTTACTAAAGCCGAGCAAGGAACCTGGACTTTCGCTCAACAATTTCAAATCAATGATGTTGGAAACAAAACGATGTTTGTGACTGTTCGATGTGAAAATGGCGCCGGCTTGGTGTCGTCACGGTCATCTGATGGTGTTCATGTCTTCCGGTCAGTGCCATTAGCCGACAGCTTGGAGATAAGTGTCATGTGTACGTCAACAAGCGTCTACATCCCACGTAACTCTTTCCATGCAGATGCATCAGATGTTCGCATCCGATGGAGCGGGTTCAAAGATGACATTGGAATAGAAATGTGCGAGGTATTGCAGTGAAAATTGTCTTGTTTCTGTAAATTTTATTGCATTGCATATAAATCAGTTTGAAATAAAATTGTTAAATATTTTAATTTTTGTTTTTATAAAACATGCTCTGAGTATACTGTACGTTCCAACTGCAAAAAAGATTAATACATCTCACATAGGATTATATGATAGGCCATACTTTTCTATTATAAAACACTTCTACTTCTCATGCAATTGCGCTATCTCACCTAACAGCAAAATTACTACTCTAACTCCTCTTGTTATATTACGAAGACCATAATATCATGACTGTTGCAATGCTGTCTATCGTTTTAAGTTTTGAAATTGATTTATGTGCATCTAATCATTTTGACATAGTTTTTGTTTCAGTGTGGTTCAAATTTTGAAGTTCCATTTCTAAATATCTAACAGCTTGATAAACAGTTTTGAGCTTTTAATACTTCATCGGTACCAATGACCAAAATTTCTTATCAATGAAAATTTAATATATTTTCATACAGCCTCTGGTAAGGAGAGGGAGAGATCCTCACAATGCAAATGAAAGGATACACTAATTCATGTTGATACGGACATGAATAAGTGTACGGTTTCCACTTTGATCTGAGTAGTCTTTTGGATAATGTAGTCACATGAATAGAATCAGACGGGTTCGATAATTATAATTCTTTCGACATGGAATCGAATCCGAGCCCCGTGTAACCTCACCGATAGCCAAATTCTGATGCATCTGCGCTGTCATCAATTAGGCCAGGTGCTCATTTCCGAGAAAAGATAAAACAATGTCGTAGGAAATGGCAGAAGGCATACGACAAAAACAACCTGCCTTGTACGCGTGAATTATTGGTCAGATAAATGCACATTCACTGTATATAGAAAGTTACGGCCTATTCCTACAATTATTGTTATACACCGACACATATCTACAACACAGGTTACACTTGAAGGACCTGGCACTGAAGTTACGGAGCTTGTGACAGTGGATACACAGGGTTACATGTGTACAGACTTCAAAGGCCTTCACTTAAAAGACGGTTTACATCAAATATCTATAACTGGCATCAACAGAGTCAAAATGAGGACAAAAGCAAAGACAGGAAACTTCACGGTGCTTACCAAGCTACCCTTCAAGCACGGTAATAGAATCTGCAAAGAAAATCTGTTCGACTTTCTCAACAATTGTGAAATATTCTAAAACGACATTCTACTGTGCATCATTCGATGAGATATTCAACATTTTGTGTCCGTAATGTTTTACGATCAAGGGGTTTCTAGTTGCTCTAATAGATAACTGAAAAAATGCTAGTTGTATGAGAAAGATCTCGGATTGACGCACTTCTGTTTGAGGTATTTAAAATTGTTTTCCGAGAAACGTTTTTTACATGGAAGCTTAAACTTCGCGATGTCAATATATCTGACTGAAAAGTAGATTACTTTTTGTGTTTGTTTATCCTGCTCCTCAGTGTTTACTTAGAAATATTTCTGAATGAAGTGATTAATAATTTAGCAAACCGAATCAGTATGCAATCGAGGAAATTCAAAAAACACATGAATGTAAAGTATTAAAAAAAGTTTTATTTCTTCAATGATTACTCTTATCCAGACTCTCTCTTAATATCTTATAACGCGAAACTGTAACTGCATACTGTAGTACCAAATACTTTCTTGTGTACACTTTGTCTTATGAGGATTTGAATGAGAGATGTAGAATGTGAATTGTATTTATATGTGTGCGAGAATTTATTATATTTTTCAGTGAGCCTTAAATGTAGTTCAAATGAATAAATTCAGTTGCAAAAAAAAAAAAATCCCCAAACAAACTAGCTAGTATGTTTTTCGTTTTGTTCCTTTAGATGGCAGAACACTTTTTCTTAGTTGGAATCCCTCAGGTGGATCTGTGACAGCCAGTTGGGGCTCTTTATTTTCCTCTGAATACCCATTGCAGTACGAGGTGTCAGCAGGAACTGTCCAGGGAGGCTCTGACATCATTCAATGGCAGGAGACCAGGGAAAACCAGATCGTATTCTCCTTTGAGAAAGAGGCGATAGGTCCAGCAGGAAAGGATGTCTTCGTTAGCGTTCGCGCGATCTCTCCAAGTGGACTGTATGAAACTGCCAACGCTCATATTCTTTTGACATCTTAACCTAAACACTCCACATAATATGCTGTATAATTTCACTATGCATAAATAGGATAATGTAGCAGACACGAAGATAGCTGAGTATTTTCAGTTAACAGATGTGATATACATTCCGTCCTTTCTAAAGCAATCGTTTAGCATTGTTTTCTTGTGATAATATTATAACTAATCGGTGATATGTAACACTAAATAATGTCAACAAATTAACTTTGCTTCTATTTTGTTGTGGAATCACTGATAAACTACTATCTTTATTAACAGTGTGCATTATTTTTTAATTATTTCCCTCGAGCTCTAAAACATATTTCATATATACATATATCCTTTCAATCATACTATCATACACATACATGTAAACATATATACAGTTCTCAGCAAATTTTGTTAAAATCTCTAAAAACCGATAAAAATGTATAACACCTATTGCAGCTTCAACAAAACCGGCATAATATATTATTCCGTGTGATGGGTTGTGGTGAATCCTTTATTTATATTATTTAACATAGCTCTCATACTTTTTTATTACCGGAGAACTATACTGATATGAAAAAAGAGTCAGTTGCGATACTCTTAATGCTTTGATTAACTTATTTGGGGCAAAGTGAGCATACGCCTTTTGAAGACGGAAGGTGCGGCATGTCATGTTGTTCGTCAGTATTTAGGTAAATTCTTTCCCCGTGTGTCTGTTCGCAATTACGTGATTTCATCACACATATGCAGTGGTATGGAGATCGTACGGGTTTTACAAATGGGTACCAGAATCTGTATGACTTCATACGATGTGCTCAGGTATTGAAATGTTAAAAGGCTTAAAACTGAATGCTAGAATCGTTTGACTTAATACAGATGCATCCAAAATTAAGCTTGATTTTTGGTTCAAAATTAGTAAGTACCATTCCAAGTAGAACGGCCTGAAATAACGGACGCCCTGACAATGACATTTATTTTTTATCTTCTCAATGTATGATTGAATTTGCATGAATTGGGATCCTCCAAGCCACGATATTTCATGTATTGCATTGTTGTCACACTCACATTCAAACTCAACTGAATATTCTTTCCTTACGATTGGTCAGTTATTCAACGCCGCCCAATGAAACCTTGGCAGATTTCATTGCGTTCGAGTTCTGAAATAACTGGGCCAGATATCTGAGTAGAGCAAGGTAAAACAAACGGACAGACAATTTCTTTAAAAGGTCTTAGAACTGGGCTGCTATATATTATTTTTGCCCTAATGGATTTTGCAAATCGTAGATTTCTCTTATAGGGAAATTGCATTCTTCCTCTTGTCTCATGAGGATTGTATATGAAAGAGAAACAGTCTTGCAAGCTCATATACCGCTTTTCGATTAATTTTAAAGACAACACTTAACTGAACATTTAGACCAGTCAGCATTTAAGAGGACAATTCAAGTCATTTTGTTTAGGTTGTGTAATGCTTTATTTTAGTTCATATTTGGCATTGATGACTTCGATTACTTACGGATGAAAAATTTGGTACTTGTACGTGAATCCATTACTAATTGTCTTGCAAAATACTATGAATGAAATAACAGGCTCCAAGCTGATCACCCTTCTTCGGGAATGTGACGGTGCTGGATAAGAAATTAAGAAAGAAAAAACAACAAAAGCAAACCTAAGAAAGAAACGAATCCTCCATAAAAATTATCCCAACTTTCCCTTTATAACACACCTGCAAAGATAATTACGTAGAAAGAAAGATTCAGTTGCTTCTTAACACCAGTGCTGTATGAAAATATTAAGCCGACTATTTTAAGATGGAAGACACGAGTAGGATCAAAAGTGGCAATTTTTATTTTCATGCATACATAATGTAATTTCTCTGGATCCTCTCATGTTGCAATCATAACGGGCGGGGAACATTCTGAGGGCATTGAATTTATCGACATCAAGGGTTCTGAGCAGATAGCTTATCTCAGCCACTTTTCAAATTTCTTTAATTCTCAAATACCCCTGACATAGGTAAGACCGCCCCGTTATTACAGGGTACAAAATAGGAAATCGGTCATACTTTATGTTGCCGATAAGATACAAGCCAGTTGATAATTTGAACCTTTATTTCAATAATTGTGGACTTATTTATGTACCAAGACCATCTCCTGCAAAGAGAAATCAAATCGATCACTCTAACATTCAATTTATCATTATCAAGCTGACAGTTTGAATTGTCCAGATGTCAGATGGTTGACTGCTACTGGTAAAGAGGGTTTTCCATATAAAAGCTTTGACGAATTTGTGTACGGGTCTTTTACCCATATCTGTTTATTCTCTTACTATATAATTGGGTGCACGATAACTTATAAATCTATTAGTGACTTTTTAATTATTGTTAAATTAATTAGATTAAATTTCTAATGTTTGTCCATCGGTGTCGATCACGATCACAGCTTCGGGTATCTGTTTTCAAGCGGTGTGTACGGAGATGACTAGTGAGGCGAATTCGGGCACGGAAGTCCTTCCCGCATGTGGAGCACACAAGGGTTGTTACAGGAGTCAGCTCTGGCCTTATGAGTAGCACGTTTTCTCTGCGCCTCCACAATATTCTGCTGTCCTGCTGCACGGACGCATGATGTGATCTTGCTGATCCAGGATGGACTACCATGCGCAAAGATCTCCCATGAATCGCTGTTGATATGCAGCTTTTTTTAAGGACATCTTTAGTGAGTCCTTGAAGCGCTTCTTTTGTCTTCCAACAGAGCCTTCTCCATCACAGAGTTTGCCATAGAGCAGCTGTTTTGGAATACGTTCATCGGGCGATGTGGGATGCCGGCCCTCGTGAGAAACTCGGTATCAGGAATTTTGTCTTGCCACTTTATCCGCATAATCTTTCGGAGAGAGCTCATGTGGAATTCAGTGAGTTGTCGGGAATGTCTGTGATAGACGGTAACGTCTCGCTGGCATAAAGGAGAGTCGTTAGCAGTGCAGCACGGTACACTTTCAGCTTGGTGGTAAGACTCAATCCTCTGAGGTCCCAAACATTCCCACCTAGTCTCCTGAAGGCTGAGCTGGCTTTGGCAATTCTATTGTTGACCTCAACGCCAATGTTGACTGCTCTTGAGAAGTGGCTGACCAGATAGGTGAAAGTTTCTAAAGAGCGTAAGACTAGTATCTCCAATGTGTGAACATATAAATCATATAATTAAGTACTGAGGGACGGATAATATTTCACTTACATCAATTATATCGGATGCTTGGATAAGACAGGGATAAAACACATTAATAAAATTTCCGTTTTGTAGGTTTAAGGTTCACCCTTTCCTAGCTACATAGACTAAAAAATTGTTGTGGGTTTTTTTTTCGAGCTTTCATATGGACTTTGCTGTTTTCGCCTTGGGCAAAGCACTTAATCTGAATTGACGAAACCCCAATGAATCTCCACCTTTTTTACCACAAGCTGACACCAAGCTAGATCTTTAATCAAAGTTCTAATGTGATGTTAACCACTTCTGTCATGGTCAACGTGTTATCCATCATTTAATACCACCTATTTGATAAGACTGTCTAATTAATACCCCCATTCACCTTCACACAATTTGCACAACGTATACTCCGTTATCTATACTGTTAGATTGACTGCATCGGTATTGCGTGCAGCCTGCATTTTCACTGGTACTAAAGAGAAGTGACACGAATATTGCCATGTCTATTTTTCTCAACTACAAACAAAAACATTATCAGATGATGTTACGTGACATATGAACATTTATAAACAAGCCAGTACATGCACTGTACAAAGTTATCAAATTGGAGAGGTAGCTGCTAGTTTTCGACAAATAGCTGAACAGAAGGAAAAAGCTATGATTATTGAGATTTGCGACAACATATCACAACTAGTGAGATTACTGGAAACGAGTGGTAGCTATCAAAAAGCTGACAGAAGCTTCGAAAGTCTCGCAAGATGTTGAGAGGGAGACGCTGAAGAAGTAATCCATGTGAAAGATTTATCTACCCGCGTTGTACCAAATTCACATGCCTCAGTTTGATGTCCCAGCCCACAAATTAATGCAATAGACTGGACTCTTGTTTTTACCACACGACAAGGCTGGGTGATACACGTTCAGGTATGTACTGATACTGGGTAATGTTGCTTGTCGTTACAAGGAGACCGACATCTTGACCACAAAGGTGGTTTGCAAAGTCGCCGAGGCGTTAAATACGTTTTTAAAGATTGGGGGAATCAAAGTGGAAGAGGCTGATGCAGGTACACCCGGCCGGGAATTCAATGTGTGCCGTAGTCGCAACTCTTGGACAAGCACAACGTGCCGGTGAGGCGGGGGCGAGGAGGGCATCAATCGTGTGCATCGTATTGCGCAGACGTTTAACCATACTCTAGCCGAACAGACGTTTGGGCCTCAGTAAGTCCAGGAGATGTCGTTTTATGCTGGAACCTGAGACAATGAGACTTCCAAGCATAGAATTGAGTGGATGGAGGGTACCATGACAACCTGTTCTTGTGTCGGCCGTAGACGGTGAAATAACGCAGAACACAGATAGTGGTTTGTTCGTCATTCGTCAAATTTCGAGATGCGTTTGTGGTACGTGGAACACGATCTATTGGCCTGGAAGAAACGCCTGCCCTCAAACACAGTGAGGATAACGTGTCTATGCCAATGCATGCCCGTTATTGACAATAAGCTCCACCGCTCGGCCGTCTCTGTCGTTTCCTCTGTTGCAAAATGTCTCAGCAAGCGATGTTCCATAGGATGATCGCGCAGTTGACAGATTTTTCTAGGACGGGGAAGTCCTTGATGGTGAACAGTTCCCGTCCGCAACGTGCTTATGCCCACACATGGGTTAATTTATCAGTTTTGGCCCAATCATTCGCGTCCCGGAGTTGGGAAATGAACTTGATGGACATACAATGTTCTTGATTCGCAGGATAGCTGGAATATCTGGATGTCCAGAATCAGATTTTAGCTCCGCACCAAGTAGCATTCAGCATGAATATTATCTTCGAGCATTCGATTCCTTGACACAGAATCTACTATAAGTAGTAGACCTCTTATTCGTTTTTAGCCTCGCGAAATCTGCGATAACAGCCGCAGTCTAAGTTTATCAGAGTATACGCAGGTTGATAACGCTATCCAGTCGAGAGCAAACGAGACCTCCGGCTTCTCTGGCTCAATGACACAGAAGCGGACAATTTCATGCCCCATTTCCTCTGCTTTCGGCTTTTGCGCATGGGCCGAATACAGTCAGTCAATCTACACTGTTTCTCATCTTCTAGGGTAACAGGGCCAGACCCCAGTTACTGCCTCATTTCGTTCGCACTCTACGCGCCAGTTTTGCATGAGACATCTTTTGTTGCTTTATGAAACTTATGTTATATAGATTAGAGTAAAGATCACACAGAGTAATTCCCCCGCAAAATTACTTTTGTCGCCCTAGCGTACACGCAAATAGGAGAGCAGCTCGACCATCGCAAGCTGAAAGTACGCCCTGACCCTGGCCATTTTGCCTTTTAGAGCAGCTCGCCTCTTGCCTTGTTGTTGCCATATGCCGACACAGCTCCGCCCTTGTACGTGTATGATCTCCACACGAAACGGCATGACTTTAGTAGCGCGTGTCCTTTTTTACCCTTGTCTGGTGCACCTTACAGTATTTTATGATACGGCGCCTTCCATCGCTCTTTTCTTCCCACCAGCAGCCACTCGCACGCATTGTGGGTCCTCTCAGTATATACAGCACAACATATCTTACTGAAAAAATTATCCGGCTGTGATTGGAGAGGCTCTTTATTAGGGTTTCCTCCAACAGAGCGGAAAACGTTTTGGTCTCTCTTCATCCCTTTTCGGGTTGGAGGCGATGTCAGTCAAGGCCTAGCATTTGAGTTAGGCCATAGGAAGGGAATTCACAGTGTACATATCGTATATGGACGTGGGGGAGTGAATACTGTTGTGGATACTACCCTCGCGGTGCTTCTCCAGATCACAAAATATGGTAAGTCGGCCGTCCCGTTGCTACCGGATATTTCACTTACTTTCACTGTTTCATGGAACTTTGACCATCAACCTTCCTTTTTGTTTTATATTTCACTCCAAACTTGGTTTGATGTGAGGATTTTTTTCCATAACCCCTTGAAAATCTAATGCACCTCTCCGTGTCATTTCTGTGGTTATATTGAATTATATCTGCAAACGCAATTACCATATATAGTCGTGTTCTGCTTTTTAAATAAAGCGGAACAAGAGAAGATAATTAGTCTAAAATCATAAATAAGCAAAACATTATAAGGTACATAAGACAAGTTATTCTCAATGTAACCATGCAGTATTTATTACTGGCGCGCAAAATACACTACGGCGAAAACTACTGAGGTTGAACGTGGCGCCAAGATCGTCAAATAAAGATAAAGCTTAGAGGTACTACCATGGGTATCAAAGTATACGGATTTACACAACTATGAGTACGGTAGGATTCTGTCACAAATTGTGATCAAAGTATAGAAATTGTATTATAAAATCTGAATAATGTTTCATCCACAAGTCGGATATATATATATA